>JAODAL010045392.1:0-31991 GCA_025379985.1 Phyllomedusa bahiana
TTGACATACTGTTTGGTTCTAAAAAGTAAGACACTGTTTGAATGAAGATATCTGTATATGATAAATATACACCCCTGTATTTGACCCAAATGAACCCCCCATAACAAGCTTGGTAACCCTTGTATATAAATTGCGCTCCACAAATGGCCAGAAAAATAATTTGTATGTGTCGTTTTAAAATACTTCTGTGTTTACTGAAATATAAAAGCCAAACAGCTTAATTAACCTTCGAACAAGAATTAATACCCAACGAGAAAAAATGTAATTAACCTTCGCTTGTGAATTATGCTACAAGGAAAAAATGTATTTTTTGGTCGGTGAAAAGACGGTTTCTTTTGAAGGCACCACAGCAGCTAAAACAACCTTAATTAACCCCTGGATGTAAATTGCGACAAAAGAATTGAGCAACCACAAACTACTGAGCTTGTAGCGTGTTACAATGGCGTGTTTTTTTTACGCTACAACAACGAGAAAAAATTGTAATTAACCTTCGCTTCTGAATTATGCTACAGGAAAAATGTCTCTTTTGGCGGTGAAAAAGACGGTTCTTTTGAGGCACCACAGCAGCTAAACAATGCTTAATTAACCCCAGTATTTAAATTGCGCAAAGAATTGAGCAACCACAAACTACTCAGCTTTGTAGCGTGTACAAGGGCGTGTTTTTACTATACACAACGAGAAAAAATTGTAATTAACCTTCGCGCTTTGTGAATTATGCTACAGAAAAATGTCTTTTTTGTGCGGTGAAAATACGGTTTCTTTGAGGCACCACAGCACGCTAAACAACGCTTAATTAACCCCTGGATGTAAATTGCGCCAAAGTGAATTGAGCAATGCCCAAAAATGAATGGTAATTTGTATTGTAAAAAACGCTGTTTTCTTTAATGGAAAAAAATACAAACTGGAACAGGCTTAGATCCCCTTGGATATCAAGTGTGCTGAGAGCAATAGCATTAAAATTTATATGCAGCTGCAGTGGACGCACACTGGGCTTCAGATCCAATACCACCTAACAAAAAATCAGAAATAGAACATTAAGAGAAGCAGTCTCTGAGACAAGCTGAGACACCCCCACAAAATCGCTGTAAAAAAAATGAGTTCTTCAGTAATTAGCTATTACAAGCAGCGCTTGGCAGCACCTTCCCTAATCAGTACACTGAGAGGAGTGGTGAGCTCCATGCGTCGCTCCCGGACATATATTGTGCGGTGACGTTACAGATCCCGCCGGTCACTGATTGGCTCATCCTGCATATGTCATCAGGCCTACGCCCTTCTTCGCTCCCATGGAGTTCTTTGCCCATGTAACGCCTTTTGCTCGCAGCCATTTTATATCAATCAAAGCACACTTCTTCGTTCACACATCCGAAGTACCCCCCAACTTCGACATCGTTCAGAACAACCGAAGTTTTTCCTGAAATTCTAAACGAATTCCACTGTCGTTAGAATCAATTTGCCCATCCCTACCTGATCTCACTGTACTGATCAGGGAACGTGCTGCACGCAGCTGAATTGTTACTGAAGAAGTGATTTTTATACAGACGATTTTTGTGGGGTGTCTCAGCTTGTCTCAGAGACTACTTTCTCTTAACGTTTTATTTCTGATTTTTTTGGGTATTGGAATCTGAATCCAGTGTGCGTCCACTGCAGCTGCATATACATTTAAATCCTATCTGTCTCACAGCACATTATATCCAAGGGGGATCTAAGCCAGTTCCTGTTGTATTCATTTAAAAAACAGCGTTTTTACAATACAAATAACATTTCATTTTTGGCTGCTCAATTCATTTGCACATTTACATCCAGGGTTAATTAAGCGTTGTTTTTCAGCTGTGGTACTCAAGAAACTGTAATTATCACCGCCAAAATATATTAATTTGTTCCTGTAGCCTATTTCACAATGCAAAGGTTAATACAATTTATCTCTTGTGTGTAGCGTAAAAACACGGCATTGTAACACGCTACAAAGCTAGTAGTGTTTGTGGTTGGCTCAATTCTTTGGCGCAATTTTACATCCAGGGGATAAAAAGCGATGTTTTTCAGCTGTGGTGACTCCAAGAAACCGTCATTTTCACCGCCAAAATATATACATTTTTTCCTGTAGCCCTAATTCACAAGCAAAGGTTAATTAAAATTTTATCTCTTGTTGAGTAGCGTAAAAAAAATACATGTAACAACCTACAAAGCTATTAGTTTATGGTGACTCAATTCTTTGGCGCAATTTACATCCAGGGTTATTTTAAGCGTTGTTTTCTCAGCTGTGGTGACTTCAAGAAACCGTCATTTTCACCGCCAAAATATATAAATTTTTCCTGTAGCCTAATCACAAGCAAAGGTTAATTACATTTTTATCTTTTGTTGTTAGCGTAAAAAACACTCCATTGAACACGCTACAAAGCTAGTAGTTTGTGGTCGGCTCAATTTGCTTTGGCCGCAATTTACATCCAGGGTTAATTAACCGTTTGTTTTTCAGCTGTTGGTGACTCCAAGAAACCATCTTTTTAACCGCCAAATATATACTTTTCCTGTAGCCCTAATTCACAAGCAAAGGTTAATTAAAATGATTATCTCTCTTGTTTTGTAGCGTAAAAAACACGGCATTTTAACACGCTACAAAAAAAAAGCTAGTAGTTTTTGTGGTGGCTCAAGTCTTTGCGCAATTTACACCCAGGGGTTAATTAAGCTTGTTTTTTCAGCGTGGTTGACTCCAGAAACTGACATTTTCCACCGCCAAATATTACATATTTTTCTGTACCTACATTCTCATGCAAAGGTTATATTAAAATTTATCTCTTGTTGTGTAGTCGTAAAAAAAGAGCATTGTAACACGCTACAGAAGCTACGTAGTTTTGTGGTGACTCAATTCTTTGGCGCAATTACATCCAGGGTTAATTAATGTTTGTTTTTTTTGGTTTTTCAGACTGTGGTGACTCACAAGAAAACCGATCTTTTTCACCGCCAAAATATATACATTTTTCCTGTAGCCCTAATTCACAATCAAAGGTTAATTCAATTTTATCTCTTGTTTGTGTAGCGTAAAAACACGCCATTGCAACCCGCTACAAAGCTAGTAGTTTGTGGTGGCTCAATTCTTTGGCGCAATTTTACATCCAGGTTTAATTAAGCGTTGTTTTTCAGCTGTGGTGACTTCAGAAACCGTCATTTCACCGCCAAAATATATACATTTTTCCCTGTAGCCCTAATTCACAAGCAAAAGGTTTAAATTACATTTAATCTTTTGTTGGTAGCGTAAAAAACACGCCATTGTAACACGCTACAAAAGCTAGTAGGTTGTGGTGGCTCAATTCTTGGCGCAATTTACAATCCAGGGGTTTTAATTAACCGTTTGTTTTGTTCAGCTGTGTGACTCCAAGAATCACCGTCATTTGTCAACCGCCAAATATATACATTATTCCCGTGTAGCTAATTCACACGCAAAGGGTTAATTACAATTTTATCTTCTGTTGTGTAGCGTAAAAAAAATAGCACTGTAACAACGCTACAAAGCTAGTGTTTGTGGGGCTCCAATTCTTTGGCGTCCAATTTACATACAGGGTTAATTAAGCGTTGTTTTTCAGCTGTGGTGACTCCAAAGAAACCATCTTTTCACCGCCAAAATATATACATATTTACTGTAGCCTAATTCAACAAGCAAAGTAATTAAAAATTTTATCTCTTGTTGTGTAGCGTAAAAAACACGGCAATGTAACACGCTACAAGGCTAGTAGTATTTGTGGTGGCACAATTCTTAGGCGCAATTTACACAACCAGGGTTAATTACAGCACG
The DNA here is from genome assembly GCA_025379985.1 of Phyllomedusa bahiana. Classification (NCBI taxonomy): domain Eukaryota; kingdom Metazoa; phylum Chordata; class Amphibia; order Anura; family Hylidae; genus Phyllomedusa; species Phyllomedusa bahiana. The sequence continues at coordinate 3,785 of JAODAL010045392.1, forward strand.
TTGTTTTTCAGCTGTGGTGACTCAAGAAACCGTCTTTTTCATCGCCAAAATATATACACTTTTCCTGTAGCCTAATTCACAAGCAAAGGTTAATTACAAATTTATCTCTTGTTGTGTAGCGTCAAAACAACGCCATTGTAACACGCGTACAAAAGCTAGTTAGTTTGTGGTGCTCCAATTTCTTTTGGCACAATTTACATCCAAGGGTTTAACTAAGTTTTTTTACTGCAGTTGCACTCAGTAAAAGAAACTTTCTTTTCACCGCCACAGAGAAGAAATTCGTAGCATAATTCATATCCGAAGGTTAATTAAGCCTTTTACATTCAGTAAATACACAGAGTTTTTTTTAAACGGCACATACAAGTTAAATTTTTCCTGGCCATTGTTGGAGCGCAATTTTATATCCCAAGGGTTACCCAAGCTTGTTACTGGGTTCATTTGGAGTCACAGGGTGTATATTTATATATACAGATATCTTCATCACACAAGTGTCTGTACATTTTTAGAACAAACAGTATGTCAGACAGACAGGTGGCAGGCTTGCACCTGCGAGTGCAGTGGCACAAACAACCTGGAACAGGCCCGGGTCACAGCAGGGGTCACTCGGTGAGGCCAAACTGCGCTTTCATCTAGCGGGCCGTGTGTTTTTCAGCAACCCAAGGGGTTCTTGATTGTTGACTAGTTTCATCCACTTCCTCCCAGATGACATCTACAAACCCCACCAAGAGTTCGGTGGGTAACGGTGAGACACAACCCTAAGTTGGCCATGGCCAGGGATGCGGTCAGGGGCCCCACCGTCCTCAGCCCGCCTCTGTCCCATCCGTTTCCCCTCACCATAGATTTACTAATTGGTCTGGGCTCAGCCCACTATAATAGCGAGGATGAACATTTGAGAGTGCAGTCAGCAGCTACAGTAGCGGCAAAGTATAGAATGTGGAGAGTGGCATCGGAGGTCATGTTGTGAGGGGTCAGCCTCTGCATACCAAACCGGTGATGAGACAGCAGTGACGATGAAACACAAATAGATGATGATGTACCGACCGCACTTGGGAGCCGGTGAAGCAAGGGCTTCATCTCGTCAGGAGAAGAGGGGGCGTCATCTTGCGCGTCAGGCAGCGGCGCAGCCAGCAGAGGGTTGTGGTGGCCATGAGACAGCAGGATAGCAGCAGTGCAGGTTGGGAGTCAAGCGGCCACTGGGGTAGAAACCCCGCGTCGCAGGTCCAAGAAAGTAGCGCACAGGGGCTCAGCGAAGGCATCGGTGGTAGTATCACTCAGTGGCGGAGCGTTGGCGGTAAAAATCAGCTACTCGGCGGTGTGGGCAATTCTTTTGCTAAGACCGGAGGAGCCAAATGTGGGTATATGTAGAATCTGATGGGCAGAAAGTGAAGCGTGGCCTGGAGCCTAACATTGGCACACCACGGCCCTGCATCAACACAAGCAGCGTCACCATCCGGTGCCTGGGAGAAACGTGGCTCAGTATGTGGTGGTCCATCCTGTCCGCCGCAGCAGTCAGCAGCATCACCAGTGGCACACATGCCATGCCGCCAGTCAACGGCCTCCACACCCTCTGCATAAGGGAAGCTGTTTCTCTTTGCCATCATCTCCCGTCCAGATGCTCCTCTGCCTCGCTACTCATGGCGCCACAGTCGTTCACGAGGCGATTGCAAAGAGACAACAGTAAAGCGTCCCACCATCCTAAGCTGACCGTCACTCCTGTCCAAGTTGTTGGTGCTGCAGTCCCTCCCTCCTTTCCAAATGGTGGACTCTGCATCTTTCAGAGAACTAATGCTTGTTGCCCGACCGATATGGAGAGTTCCAAGCCATATTGTATTTTCCAAAAAGGCAGTACCCAGCGACTCATAAATATGTAGAACAGAAAGTGGGCGCAGTCTTGAGCTTTATTGGTTGTTCCAAGTGCACGGCAGCGCGGACGTCTGGAGCTGTAACTACAGTCAGGGCCAGTACATTCCTTTACGCCCACTGGGTGAATGAGCTTCCTGCCCAGGACACCAACAACTTGGACAGGAGACGCCTGCTTCCCTCCACATTGTTCCAAACTGTGGCTCCTGCGTCCAATGTCTGCCTCCTTCCTCCTCCACCACCACCACCTCAGCCTCCACAAGACTACTGCTCCATCAGACCAACATGTGAAGGGCACAGCGTGTCACGCAGTTCTACTCCTGGCTTGCCTCGGCGAACCAGTCCACACAAGAAATCGGATGTTGTGCTTTCTCCGCCAACTGCAAATCGAACCATGGTGACCGACAATGGGAGAACATGTTTCTGCGATGCAAACGCACGAGGAGGGATGGTCCATGCGCCCGCAAGGGCGCACGTGTTCAATCCTGGTGTGGAAAAGGTTTCCTGAAGTCTTCCACACTATCATTTCAGAAATTCTGAAAATGGCCAGAAACTGTGCATTCACTTTATCCAGACTGACAAAGCCATGTACACCCTCCTCGAGTTGAAGAGGCAGAACGGCCTCCCCCAACACACCTGATAGCGATTTTTTTCCACCCGTTGGAATTCCACCTGCACATTTTTGGACCGACTGAAAACAGAGAAAGCCTTTAACGATTTTTTATATCCGGCGGACGGGGTACCCCCTCTTTTAAACTTTGATGTCACCAGTGCAGCTCAGCGTGACACCTGCCTTTGTTGGGGCCATTCGGGGGGGGCACGTTATTGTCATCGCCAGGACTACGGATAAATAATGCATTCCACTTTTCATGTCCGGGAACAGACTAAAAAATCTGCGGGGCGGGGGAGGAATGTGGCGACTAAATCCGGGGGCACATGAGTCGCTGGGGACGAAAGGGAAAGGGAGAGGAGGACTTTGGGAGCAGAAGCATTGTCTGGTGAAATGATGGATTTTCCCCCCAGGTGAAAAGAAGGGGAGCTGGAGCAGCTAGGAGTAAGGAGATGAAAAAACAGCAGATACCCGCAAGCCCCGGGCAGTAACGTGGAAGGGGCGGGGAACCCCCGATCACTTTCAATTCCCCACATGCTGATTTGCCTGGCTAGTGACCCCGAAAGTCGCACCGGGCAGGGGGATGACTTCGGCTCTCCACCCTATTGGACCCCGCTACCGGCCCAAAAGGGGACCTTTTTTTCCAGCTATTGAGTGGAGGAAAATTTAAATACTAAGGGAAATCCTCCATAGTCATTGGCCGCGCCTATGTGCGGATCGTCCCTGCTCTGACAGGCCCTGCCCGGGGGGGTTTCCTCACCTCACTACTACTGCCGGGCTGCGGGGGAAAAGGTGGGGGGTGGGAGCAGTCCCCAGTTCCATCACACAACCTAATCGGAGTCATTGATGACAGCTTCCTTCACCCGCCTAGTGAGGAGGGTATCGCCAGCAGCAGCAGCAGGACCTGGGCAGTCCCTAAACCAAAAAGGTGGGGGCCTACTTGGCACACTCGCCCCCCAGTTAAAAATTTCCCCGGACTATGGGCGAAAAATGGATGGGTGGGAATTAAAAGTTTGCAGGGGAGAACTGTCCCCCGCCATAGTGTGGCATCAGAGGGGGGTTTTTTAAGGGTGCGGGGGCCATCTTTACCCCAAGGAGAACCCCTGTCCACGGGGAAAAGTGGAACGACTACCTTTGTCAAGATGATCAGGGGTGGGTTGGCCATGATTTTCCCCACACCCCAAAGCCTTAGGCGTCAGTCTGGGGTTTAAAATACCTGCCCACCCCTATTCTTATCCGCCACCCGCCGTCCACACACTCTACAGTTTTCCCCCTCTCCTACCACCAACTTTACCGGACTGGGATTGACACCACCTCAACACCTGCATTGGCCACCTATGACCCATGCTGCTGTGCTGTTTCGGTCCGTGACATCCACACTGTGCACGTGCCCTCCTACCTCTCTGTTGCTCCTGCCCCCGTCACCTCAAATCTCTGTCATTGGCCACTCGTGGCCTACTCCTTTTTTTTACACCCTCCAAATGTCATTTTCCACTGCTGACCTCATGCTGCGCTTGGCTGCTCCCTGACCTCCACCTGTTCATTTTGCCCTGTCTGACCTCATGCTGCTGCGCCGTCCCTCCACTCTCGTCATTTGCCCCTCGTGGCCCTTTTCCAGTTTTTTGCCCCCTCCAAATGTGATTGTGCCCCTGCCTGACCTCTTGGTGCTCCCACCATGACCTCCACACGTGTTATTGTCCACTCTGTGGCCTGCTACTGTTTTTCCACCTCCCAAAAGTCATTGAGCCACTGTCTGACCTCATGCGCTGCCGCCGTGACCCCCACTCTCAGTCATTGGCCACTCTGGGGCCTCCCCTGTTTTTTCCACCCCAGAATGTCATTGTGCCACTGCACCTCATGCTGCTGCTGTGGCTGTGCCGTGACTCCACACTTGGGCATTGTGCCACTGTCTGACCCATGCTGCTGCGGCCGTCCCCCACTCTCTGTCATTTTGGGCCCCTCTGTGGGCCCACACATGTTTTTTCCACCTCCAGAAGTCATGTGCCACTGTCTGACCTCATCTCTCGTGGCTGCTGCCCTGACTCCACACTGTGCATTGTGCCCCTGTCTGACCTCATGCTCTGCTGCCGCCCCTCCACTCTCTGTCATTGGCCACTTTTTTAGCCTACTCCAGTTTTTGCCCCCTCCAGAATGAATTGGCCACTGCCTGACCCCATGCTGCTGCTACCGTGACCTCCACACTGTGTCATTGTGCCCTCTGTGGCCTGCTACGTTTTTTCCCCCTCCAGAATGTCATTGTGCCATGCCTGACCCATCTCTGCCCGCCAGACCACCCCCATCATTGTGCCACTCTGTGGGCCCCCTCCTGTTTTAACCAATCCAAATGTCATGTGCCACTTCTGACCCATGTTGCTGTGGGTGCCGCTGTCCCCCCTCCACACTCTGTCACAATGTTTCCACCTGAGCTCTCAGCTTTTTTTTTTCCAGCTTTCGCTGGCATACTTTCAGGCTACATTTCCCCCTTGATTTTTTTTTTCAGTTTTGCCCTCTTTAATGCCCCCAAAAGGGGAAATTTTTGAGTGAAGGATTCTAAAGCGGGGGCAGTCACGCGTGTCATACTAAAAAACAACATTGTAGAAGACCAAACCAAGCTCCCTCTGCATATTTAAGCATGGCAAAAACTTTACACACCCGCAGGCTCTGGCAGCCCGGAAATAGGTTTTTTTAAAGCGTTCGGCCGAATAATTCGGGCTGAAAATAATTTTGTCGAAAAATTTGGCGAAGTGACCGAATCGAATTTTTGAGAAATTCGCCCATCTCTAATCTCAATCCTATTGAAAATGTATAGGCAAAGCTGAAAAGGCAGGTGTGCGCAAGGCGACCTACAAACATAGCACAGTTACACCAGTTCTGTCAGGAGGAATGGGCCCAAAATTCCTACCAAAATTGGAGAATTTGGGAAGGATATCCAAAACTTTTTTACCCATTCCACAGTTCAAGGGCAATGCACCCAAAAACAAGAAAGGGTTAAAACTTTGACTTTGCAGAAAATAAAAAAAATCCCTTTAAAAAAAACTCTCTACTGGCAAATTTGGCAAATATAAATAATTTTGGTTCCTAATTGACCTAAAATTGGTAAGGTTTATTCATGATTACCAAAATGAATTATATTTGCCAAATACCAGAATAATGAGAGATAGCACTAGATAGTATTTCTATGTTCCTCTGTTTTTGCTGTGTCATTGTATAGTTATGAAGGAGTTGACTAGTTTCGGAGTTAAGAAACTGGTAATGGGTGGAGGGCCCAGATGCTTAGAATCTATGAGACCGTGAAATTCATGAGGGCAACCCTGTAGAGGCTGATTTGTATGAACATTTGTTTGACATCAGCATAACAGCCCGTCTGTACAGTGACCAAGGAAATCAATCCTGCCCATCCTGACGCTAGGGTTCCCATGCCATTATTTTCGTTCATATAGTTGCTTTGGCCATAGCCTTCTACTAGTTCATTGAGTACCTTAGTTTCAGGCTCTGGGCTTAAATGAAAAATATTTTTCCCGGATTTTTCCCTACAAAAGAGACTTTTAAAGAAAGGGTAGAAAACCATCTCGGCATGACATGGAAATCCAGCCGCGGGTCTCAAAGATTAAAAGCTTGTGCCATTCAGGCTCCGCCTTCACTATTTAAAGTTACATTACCCTATTAACGTCTTGCTGTGCGTTAGGTTAAACACTAATAAGTAAATCACTGCGTTTATTACTGACAGTGTGTTATAATGACATTAATACCTTACAAAGAGGTCATTACTGTTACATAATGAAGCATGTCACAATTAAACTCCTACAGGACACTCGCCAACACACACTAAATTACTTCAGAGTAATGATCACTGTGTCATTGGTTATTACTGCAGCAATTAATTGTAGATATTCATTTAAAAATGGGCCTCTAACCGAGGGGACGGAAGGAGTTAAATCAGTAGGCATCATACAAAGCAGCGGGAAATTTTTTTTCAGTTTTCTGAGGGTGGGGCTTTTTTAAGCAATTACATACACCTAAATGGCAGTTTTAATGCTGCCTATTCACATTCTTCCCGAGAAACCGTGATTTGGAGCAAAGAGAAGTCCTCCTGGGTTTTTAACTAATGCAAAGCGACCTCCTGAGTGCAGAATTGCAGGGACATGCTGAAACAATGCTGGGTTCATGTCTAATGTATTCTGACTAGCTAGCTGACGATTAGTAGGTACAGGTTCGGGCAGTGCTGACTTTCTAGCTTATTTTAGGTGATTGCCGGCTGAGTATTACCATAGACAGGTTCAGGCAGCGCTAGCTTCCTGTCTAACATGAGTTGACAATATAACTCTTTACTAATTGAGAATATGGAGCTATCCAGGGTCATTCATAGGTGAAGTGCATTATATGCCATTTCCTAATATACTCTAGTCAGGGTTCAGTCATAAAGATTAGTTGAAGAGAGCCATGCAATTTCAATGCATTTAACCAGTAACTTAAAGGGGTATTATCGCTACAAAGATCTTGTCTCAGATTATGGGGACGGTAAAAATAAGCACTTTTGTAATTGGTTTGCATTACCTCAGTCACTGGGTTTAGCAGATATGAGCTTCTCTGTAAATTTGTGTTCTAGTTCTGCTGTTGCTGGCCGGACATGCCCCCTGTATGTTTCCCGCCCCCTAGACATGCCCCCTGCACTGTGATTGGCTGGCTGACGTTTCATTCAGCCTGCTGGGATACGCCCCCAGACAGGAAATTCCCCGGCCACGCCCCCTGTTTTGTGATTGGCTCCCCTCTGAGCTTTTAAAATCGATAGTGAAAGCAAGGGCTGTTGTCTCTATACACATCTCCCGGCTCTAGGGTGAATGATCTGGACAACTAATGCCTGTTTATGTCACAGATCCCCTCATATAACACAGTATTCTAGAGTCGCCCGGGGGAGATGACGCGGGGGAGGGCAGTGTTTATTGCTCCATATAAAACAGTAACACAGACTGCAGCCTGGTAACAGAGGGAAAGGGGGGGAGGGCAGTGTACACTCCTCACATGTCTCATCAGTTCAGGCTGTGTGTATAACTGCGTATAGTCCAGCAAGGAGCTTGTGGAGTCAGCCTGATGCTCTGCAGATATAAGAAGCTTACAGGTGGCTGCAGATCTGTTCTGACCAGACATCCTTCTGCCTCTACTGCCTAACTCAGAATGATGATGTCAGAGGTCTTCAGTGAGAAGAGATACACCTGCTGAGAGGAGAGACTCGCCCCTGGATTTCAAATTCAATCTCAGAAGATTAGCTGAAGAGCACGAACAGTTCAAACGATAAAACTCCTTTAAGACTCATAATCAAACTAAAGACTTTAACCCCTTCCCACTGCAGGAGTTTTGGTTGACATTGTATTAATTTTTTTTCTCCTCGCCTTTTAAGAGCCATACATTTTTTTTTTTTATCCACATAGTTATATGACGGCAGTTTTTTGTTGTAATTTTTAATGGTACTATTGTATTGACCGTACCATATACTGTAGTGTACTAAGAAACAAACAAAAAAAATCCTTGTCGGAAGGCAATTGCGTCATTTTTGGGGGAGGTTGTTTTTATGAAGTTTACTGTTCGATATAAATGACATGCGGTTTGTATTCAGCATATCGCTACAATTACGGCAATACAACAGTTTTAGAGTTTTTTAAAAAAGTTTTTAAAAAAACACCTTTTTTATTTTTTAAATTAGCTTCGTATATTTTCTGTAATTAATATCTTTTTTATTTTTCCATCTATGGACCTGACTGGGGACTTGGTTTTTTGGGGGGTGGGGCTGAAGTGTAATTTTTATAGGTACTTTGGGACATATGTTGGGCTTTAAAGAGAACTTGTCACATAGATTATGCCCCCTTGCTGAGGACAGCACAGGCTAGTGTCAGACATGCTGTTTCCAGCGCTGTGTCCCTTATTCTGTAAGATGCTGTAGTTTTAGAGTATTTAATGCTCAAATCTGCAGTTTTCAGCCAGAAAAGAGTCATTTAAAGAGTCAGTTTTTTTCATGCCCTGCCCACTTGAGGCTAGCCCCGCCCACCTCAACTGATAAACCTATTACTTTGAATAGGTGGAAACATGTGAATAACTGTCAGTGGGCGGTGCTAGCCTTTGATGGGCGGGGCTAACACCTGCTCATGAATAAGATTTGAGCATTAAATGCTCTAAAACTACAGCATCTTACAGAATAAGGGACACAGCGCTGGAAACAGAAGGTCTGCCACTAGTTTGTGCTGCCCTCAGCAAGAGGGGCATAACCTATGTGACAGGTTCCCTTTAATCACTTTTTATGCCAGTTTTTTGGGGATGTGAAGTGACCAGAAGAACACAATTTTGGCGCTCGATATTTGTTTTCTATGGTGTTCACCATATGTGATAAATTATGTTATATTTTCATAGTTCACACTTTTATAAACATGACGATGTCAGGTATGTTATACTTTTTTATTTCATCTTATACATGTAACACGGTACAAGGGAGTGCTTTGAACTTTTAATATTTTTAGAACTTTTTCTTTTACTTGTTCTTTTAGTCCCCCTAGGGTAATTCACCTCTAGAGGACTTATTCGCTTATACACTGTTCTGCAATAGCAATATAATGCAGAACTGTGTACAAAAATGGCTCTCACATGGCAGGGTATAATAGAAGTAGTAAGATAGCAGCCATGGATAATTGGCCCCTGGCTGCCATGACAATTGACCAGCATCCATCAAACTCACTGTGGATGGTGGCTGGTAGAGACTGGAAGAGAGCACATCAGTGTTTTTCAATCCCTTAGATACCGCAGTTGCATTTACCAAAGGATCTAAACGGGAGGCCAAGATCAGAGTTATCCCAACTGTAACAAGAAGCCATTACCTACTGCGTGTAGAGCAGGCTCAGCATACTCCATACTCCTTACCTACGCTATGCAGTAATTATATAGCAAATTTTGGTAAGCTGTGTAATACCTCACTCACGTTTGGCCATCATCTTGAATCAGCCCGGGGTCATTAGCTCACGGGATCGAAGCTTTTGGTAAGTGGGCTGGCACTGTCTCCCACCTGAACTACAGCCTTTCTGGAAAAAGACCATAATGGTTGGGTATTAACCACACTAAGTATAAAAGTCAGCAACCCAGTGTTGCTGACCCACAATCTCTGGCTTCCCTCACCGAGACCAGGCCCTTGGTGACCTGCTGTACATCACCTAGTGGCAGAACCATGCAACCACCTAAGATTGCTCGGCCACAGGTGTTAATAAATTACAGTTATTGGCTTGCTGATGAGCTCCACTAGCAAAAGCTGGACATTTTCTCTTGTCTGCTCCTCAATAACTACAGAGCAAGCAGGTAAAGCAGAACTGATTCATGTAATGAAAATATATTAAATATTCTCTGCTTCGGACAATCTCTACTTGTTAGAAGTGTCTTTTAACAATAAACTGATAACAAAATATCCCCCTGCTGGGACTCCCAGCAATAAGCTGTAATTGGTGGAGAAATCTGGCTGTAAGTGTAGGATATTTCTAGCCATGTTACATGTTGCATTGTCTTGATGGAAAATGCCAGACTAACCAGGAAGTATGAGCCTCTGAAGTTGACACCCTTTTAATAGAGGGCTTCCTCTGTTTAGCATCCTCCTCACTTGGCCAGATTTGCAAACAGCGTGCAAATATGCCTGGTGGTCCAGTCCGGCACAGGCTGGGGGGAGGCCCACGCATGACCCTGCTTGCAGAGATTGAATGGGCGTGGCAGTGGGCAGAGTCTAGGAGGGCTAGTAGATTTCCTGTGCAGGGCATACTGGGGAGCAGGAAGCAGTTTCACCCAGCATGTCAGAGTGAGTGGATGTGCGGCGTTTGGCTCCCTGCTCCCTCAGAACCTTGGCAGTGGTGGAGAAGCTGCTTTAGGAGCTGCAGTCGGCAGCTAGCTCCAAGTGTCCAGAAGTGCTCCGGGAGTGGGTCCAGACAGCCATAGGCAGTGGTGCAGCTCAGATAGCCGAGCCACCAGCTAACATGAGGAGCGGGCGCAGGTCCAGGCTTCCTCCTGTCGCCACTCCTAGGGCCAGACGTTGCTAAGGGAGCCCCTTTGGGGACCCACCAGCTTGGGAGGTTAGTCTTACACCAGAGGCCATACTCCTCAGCCTGGGAGGAATCCGCACAGGCAGTCTGGTCCAGCGGATAGTGTGCCTCCTCCATGCTACGGAGGGGGGGCCTTCTGTTGCCTATGTCATCTATCCTCCTTCCCTTGCGGTGCATGCTCTTTGCAAGGCACCAGTCGGAGGAAGCACCAGACACTGTGATAGATCGTTGGGGGGAAGACGTGGTCCGACTTTATGGCAAGGGCCCTTTGTGGGTCGGGAGCCCTCCAGCAGGTGGCGTATGTCTGGCTCTTCTGCATCCAAAGGAACTCTAGAGCTGGTTTTGGAGTGGGTGTCACAACCCTTGTTGGGGGTCCCAGCTTCCAGTTCGGGTTGCTTGGATGGTCCGAGCATGGTCAGGGAGGTTGGCGGCAACCAGAGTCCTGACGAGGTGACAGTCTGGTGAGTATATGTCCATGTCTTGTTCATTTCCACAGGGGCCAGGCTTGGTTACGATATGTTGAGCACTTTGGGCAGCAGATGGCGATGAGGCCAAATATCTGGTGGGATAACAAAGATATTGGTTTATGGCTTCGGGTCATGGCGCCCACCTCCGCCAGCCAATCCGGAACGTGGGTAGAGGGTGCTTGGGTGCAAGGGCACAGGATCCAGAAGCCGAGAACCTGTTGAAAGTTTAACGAGGGACAGTGTAAGTTTTGGACAACTTGTCGGTTCAAGCACATGTGTGCCATCCGTAATAGTTCGTCACGCGCAATAACCAAGGGGGCGACACCAGACACTATACTTCCCTTTCAAAGTAGATATGGCAACCGGGATGCTGCTCATTTGTTGGAGGATGGGTTTAGGGATCGTTTTGTGACTCCTTCCCCTCCCCATAAGGTCCCCTTTTCTTCTGGGAATTTGAAGTCGGCTTATTCCTTTCCCCCGGGTGGTGGCCAATAAATGGGTAAAGGAGGTTTCTTTGGGCAAGATGGTGGGTCCTTACTCTTAGTTACCTTCTCCGGATTTGATTGTATAACCATTGGGGGGTTGTGCCCAAAAAAGGAACCGAAAAAATTTAGGCTGATAAATCACTTGTCATTTCCACAGGAGTCCTAGGTTAATTATGTGAGTGCTATGAGCGTTGCTTGCTGGTTTGTACCTCATTTGACACGGTGGTACACTGGGTTCACTTACATGGGCGGGGGGCCCTTATGGTAAAAACTGACAATGAGTCGGCCATTGGTTGTTGCTGGTTCACATGGATAGTTTGCGTTTGTGGATTGCAGGTGGGATGGGTCTTTTTTCATGGACATGTGTTTGCCCATGGGATGCACAATATCATGTGCGTATTTTGAGACATTCAGTTTCTTTTGGAATGGGTTGTTCGGGATGGGCCGGTCTTCCGTCGGTTATTCATTACCTTTGTTTACTGGCCTGGGGGACTCTCCAGTCTGTCTTTCCCTGCTTTGTGCCATGCACTGGTTTACGGGGTGTTTCAGAGTTCCCATGGCCCCTGATAAAACGGAGGGCAGGCTTCCAGAGGAGTAGGTATTGGATTTGTGGCAGGCCGTTAAGGATGCAGGTTCCTTGACGAATATTCTGTTGCAGGATTTGCAGTCCCCGTTTTAGGAAAATTTAACTTTACCTGCAGGATTATGCCCATAGGGTGGGTTTTCTGTAGGCGCCTGGTGGCCGTGACATCCGTGGTGTGGGGGCTCCATCATGTTGTGAGCTTATCAGCTGATTTGCGAGATGACCTTCGGGTTTGGGAGGGGTTCTTGAAGCATTACAACGCGTGTTCCCTGACCATGGGAGACCGTCTCCAATGTAAGATTGATATTTACATGGATGCAGCGGGTGGTATAGGTATTGGGGCTTATTGTCTTAGTGAATGGTGTGTGTGAAAATGGCCTCGGGATTGGATGGAGACAGGCTTGTCCAGGAACTTGGCTCTGGTCGAGTTGTTTCCCATTTTGATGTCTTTGATATTTGGAGAAACGACTGCAGACAAAAAAAAAAAGTTAGGTTTCATTGTGATAACTTGGGCATTGTCCAGGCGATTAACAGACTGTTGGCTACCTCTCATCCGGTGGTGCTTCTCTTTAGATGTTTGGTTAGTGGGTGTCTAGCCTTTAATGCCTGGATAGTGGAGGAACATGTTCTGGGGGGTGCAGAATTTGATAGCTGACTCTCTTTCTCGTTTGCAGTGGGACCGATTTCGGGCATTGGCTGCAGAGGTAGTGAGGGAAGGGACCCAGTGCCCCGGACACTTGGGGGTGTGGCTTTCAAGAAGCAGACAGATGGCTCCGGGCATCAGTGCCAGGTAGGTAGTGTTAATCGAACCATTCGAGAAAAGTTAACTTCTTGGTTTTTTATAACTCGAGCCGATCCAAACTTTTTACGGTTCGTTCGAGAAAAATTTGCATTCGACACGTGCGCTCAATGTGCCATTTTTTGTTTCACTTTTAGCTGTTTCCTGCACTTTTGACGGCCGTCCAATCAGTGCACAGCACTGAGGGTGTAGGCAATCTCATTGGCTGCTAAAATCACATGACCCTGTTATATGTAGTCATTGTATATCCTTGTGAACGCCATTTGCAGTTCACTCTCTGTACTGAACGCACTGCTCTCTGTTGGTCTGCTTGCTTGCATTCATGCGGGCACACTTAGGTAAAAATAAATCGCTTTCAAATACTGGTTTCTTGCTGCAAATGTGATTGAGTGCCCAAAAGTTCATTGTTCCAGTTTTGTCACTGCAGACATCGGGGTTTGTGGTGCCCAGCGCTGCAGCAGAGCTGAGACCTGGGAAACCTCTGCTCCTTGGCACCTAACCCGTTGATTGCTGCGGTCAGTCAGGCTATCTGGACTCTCGATGACCCGACAGAGCCCATGGAATGGCTGCACAGTCAGCCCTGGGGACCTAGAGTAGCCCCAGGGCTATATGTGCAAAAAAAACAGCAATCAGGGCAGACTGTGTGCTGCCCTGACTACTGCCTGTGTCAAACTGACACAGACTATATTAGCATATATGAATATGCTAATAAATTGCTAAGTGCAAAAAAAAAAAAACAACAGAAAAACAGTTATCCTTTCATGGGATTTAAAAAAAAAAAAAAAAAGGTAAAAAACATAAAAAAGTGAAGAAACAAATAAATAAAATAAATAATAAAATAAAAATAAAAATTTCATTTATTAAATATTAAGTGTAATTAATAACTGTGTATACATTACACACACACACACAAAAACCTACACATTAGGTATCCACACAACAGTAATAACCTGTAGAATTAATCTAACAGGTTAAGTGTGAAATGTGAATGATGTAAAAAAAAATAAAAAAAATAAAAATAATTAGAATTTTTTTTTTTAAATCCTGCGTTAATTTATAAGTGAACTTTATATGAACTTTAACTATTCCCCCAAAAGGTAAAACGTTTCACAAATAAAATGTGGCCTCATAAAACTGCATCATTGAAAAAATAAAAAAAGTTATGACTGTTGAAATGCAAGGAGGAAAAACTAAAAAAAAATGTGCCGTCATTAAGTACTTTTCAGGTGTTTGGCTTAAAGGGATTGTCTCAGTACAAGGATTGCTGCTTTTTATGTTAAAGATCTTGCAAAAACAAGTCACTTAACAATATATGTCCATTACCAGTGTCCTACCTATTCTGAGATATCCCCTCTTGTATGGGCTGCATCAGCTCCTCAAGTCGCTATAGCTACAGACCTGTTTACTCTCTCCTGATAGGCTGTCAGCACTGGTTGCTATAGCTGCAGACCTGGCTTCTACTGCAGCCCAGTAGAAGCCAGTAAACACGCCCCTGAATTCAAAGTGAAAATTAAAAAACAGGACTGAAGTGAGATGAATCAATGTAGTGAGACAACCCCTTTTAGGAGTTAAGCAAGCTGTCCAATATTTGTTTGCTGTGTTATAGTAGCCCTTTGGATCTGGGCTTCTAATATGTTAAAGGCAGTATATTATAGCAACGGATTTGCTTTAAATGTATAATCGTTTATGTCTGCATAACTGGATACCTGTGGTCTGGTGAGGGATTATTACATGCAAATTCTTAAGAAGGTTTCTAAGGATAGAAAATGTCCCAAATACTGAAACAGTAAAATTCTTGATTTACTTAGATCCACTTCATATATTCGTATACGTCATATATTCATGCACTATAAATTTTAAGCATACTTACCATTCCTTACATGATGACCGTCCATGAGGCTGCCAGCCAATCACAGGCGGCTACAGTGGGGTGTGCGGCACTGCAAGAGTGTAACAGATGTGATTGGGGACCCAAACAACCCAGAAAAGCCATTTAATGCATTTTCATGTGCTGAATCCATTCGGTTTCTTCTGCTTGCCTGCAGTTAGTGAGGGATAGCCATGGGAAATCAAATAATCAAATTTCCCGCTTATCCTTTTGACTGTTAATATTTCAGAATTTCCAGATGCAAATCATCTGCATTCAGAATTTTTTAAGGTTGTCTGTGGAGACAACTTAAAGGAAACATAATGAGTAAAGAATGATCAGCACATACAGGTTTTATGATGCTGAACTGACTTCTGCGAAAATTTCCCCAAAAATTGCCTAAAGTAGGCTTTGAAGACTGATTAGCAAGTTTTGTTAAATGTTAGAAACAAAATTCACAATTTTGCATAATTTTGCATAATGTAATGAACCATTTCTGCAATTCAGATCTAAGCTGTAAAATATGTTTAACCCCTTCCTGACAGCCGGTCATAACAATATGGCTCTTCTAAGTTCTTGTCCTCTTTGCCTTCCAAGAGCCGTAACTTTTTTATTTTTCCATCTACATAGGCATAGGAGGGTTTTTATTTTGCGGGACAAGATGCACTTTCTAATGGTGTCATGGACTAAACCATAGAATGTACTAGAAAAACACAAGAACAATTTAAATGGGGCGTTTACTCTGTGGTAAAACGTATATGTTATCTGTATTCTGCAGGTTGATGTGATTTTGGCAATACCAAATGTGTACGGCTTTTGTTATGTGTTAGTATCATGAAAAAAAATTAAAAACATTTTAAATTTTTTTAAATGTGCACTGCAGTATCTTTTTCTGTGACCAATAACCTTTTTTTCTCTTCCACCTATGGACCTCAGTGATAGCTCGTTTTTTGCAGCCTATAGTAAACTTTTTATTTTGGGATTCATGCAGCTTTTTGATCACTTTTAATTCCAATTTTTAGAGGACATGAAATGACGAAAAAAACCAAAATCTTTACATTTGGAATTTTTTTAGGGCGTTCAGCGTACGGGATAAATGATGTAAAATTTTAATAGATCAGACTTTTACAGACACGGTAATTCCAATTATGTGTAACGTTTTTTGTTTTTTTTTTTATATGTAAAATGGCAAAGAGGGGGTAATTTTAAATTGAATTTTTTTTATTTTTGACATTTTTAAACATTTTTTTTTACTTCAATTTTGAGTCCCCCTAGAAAACAACTACTAGGGGGTACAATTATCATTATACCCTTAAAGATGGTGGCTTTACCACTTCCTGCCTGCAGTAGGAAGTGGTAAAATGACAGACATGGTGGCGACTGAGGTCTTTGCAAGGCTTCCAGCTGCCATATTAACTGATCGTGGCACCACTTCTCTTTCACTTGGATACCGCAATCACAGCAGCGTCTAAAGGGTTAAAGAGTAGGGAAGGGAGCTGTCAGGTAGTTTATGCTCCCCTTTCTGATAGCAGGAGTTGAGATACGGAGAAAAGCTAAGTTCTGTGTATAAGGGTTTATGACAGAGGGAGGATGAGCTCGTGAAAAAAGGTTTTTAATAAGGAGAGAAGGAGCTCTGTGTATATTAGGGTTTTTTATAAGGAGGAAGTGAGCTCTGTGAAAATTTTGGGTTTTTATGATAGGGGGAGAAACTGACTTGGGATTTAAAGGGGTTTAGATATAAGGGAGCTGACCTGTGATATATATGGGTTTAAAATAGAGGAGAGAAGGAAAATCTTTTATATGGGGTTATAGATTGGGGAGAAATGAGCTCTGTGTAAAAAGGGGTTTTATGTATGGAGAGAACTGGGCCCGTGATTTTTAGGGATTTTTAAAAAAGGGGAGAAGCTGGTCTAGGTAGTTTATTCCCTTTTGATAGCAGGTAGTTGAGATACGGAGAAAAGCTAGTTCTGTGATATATAGGGTTTATATGAAAGGAGAGGAAGCTGAGCTCTGTGATAATAGGTTATATGATATAGGAGAGAAGCTGAGCTCTGTGATATATATAGGGTTATATGATAGAGGAGAGAAGCTGAGCTCTGTGATATATAGGGTTATATGATAGGGGAGAGAAACTGAGCTCTGGGATATATGGGGTTATATGATATAGGAGAGGAGCTGAGCTCTGTGATATATATAGGGTTATATGATAGAGGAGAGAAGCTGAGCTCTGTGATATATAGGGTTATATGATAGGGGAGAGAAACTGAGCTCTGGGATATATAGGGTTATATGATATAGGAGAGAAGCTGAGCTCTGTGATATATAGGGTTATTTGATAAAGGAGAGAAGCTGAGCTCTGTGATAAAAAGGGTTATATGATATAGGAGAGACGCTGAGCTCTGTGATATATAGGGTTAAATGATAGAGGAGAGGAGCTAAGCTCTGTGATAAAAAGGGTTATATGATATAGGAGAGAAGCTGAGCTCTGTGATATATAGGGTTATATCATAGAGGGAGAGAAGATGAGCTCTGTGATATATAGGGTTGTATGATAGAGGAGAGGAGCTGAGCTCTGTGATATATAGGGTTATATGATAGAGGAGAGAAGCTGAGCTCTGTGATATATAGGGTTATATGATAGATGGAGAGAAGCTGAGCTCTGTGATATATAGGGTTATAGCATAGAGGGAGAGAAGCTGAGCTCTGTGATATATAGGGTTATATGATAGATGGAGAGAAGCTGAGCTCTGTGATATATAGGGTTATATGATATAGGAGAGAAGCTGAGCTCTGTGATATATAGGGTTATATGATAGAGGGAGAGAAGATGAGCTCTGTGATATATAGGTGATATGATAGAGGAGAGTGCTGAGCTCTGTGATATATAGGTTATTAGAGGAGAGAGCTGAGCTCTGTGATATATAGGGTTATATGATAGAGGAGAGAAGCTGAGCTCTGTGATATATAGGGTTATAGATAGAGGAGAAAAGCTGAGCTCTGTGGATATATAGGGTTATATGATAGAGGAGAGAAGCTGAGCTCTGTGATATATAGGGTATATGATAAGGAGAGAAGCTGAGCTCTGTGATATATAGGGTTATATGATAGAGGGAGAGAAGCTGAGCTCTGTGATATATAGGGTTTTATGATTAAGGAGAGAAGTTGAGCTCTGTGATATACAGGGTTATATGATAGATGAAGAGAAGCTGAGCTCTGTGATATATAGGGTTATAGCATAGAGGGAGAGAAGCTGAGTTCTGTGCTATATAGGGTTATATGATAGAGGGAGAGGAGCTGAGCTCTGTGATATATAGGGTTATATGATAGAGGGAGAGAAGCTGAGCTCTGTGATATATAGGGTTATATGATAGAGGGAGAGAAGCTGAGCTCTGTGATATATATGGGTTATATGATAGAGGAGAGAAGCTGAGAACTGGGATATATAGGGTTATATGATAGGGGAGCATGTACCAAAAACTTTTAGGTAGATGCAGTGCCTCACTTGGGGTGGGGGGGGGGGGGGGGCAAACACCACGTGGGATCCCCCAGACACCAATGAGGTGTCATCAAGTGTTACTGCCCTCTAGAAGGGTTGGTAAGGTGTGGTGCACCCAAATGGGAAGTAAGTCCAGAGAGTCAGGGAACTGCAGTGAACCATTACTTTAATGGAGGAACTCAAGTGCAACACAGTACAGACAAGACACTGAGTGGCTTCTCCAGTCTCATCCCTGGTAGACAAAGGGTCTGTGTTGAGGAGGTTCCTGGGCTACCTGTACCTCTCTCTCTCAGAAGGCTGGCATGTCGGCCGAAACACTGGTGTCCCAGGGTCAATGGCTTAGTCAACTTGCTGACTTATGAGTCAAAAGGCTTGTGACCCAGGATCTCAGGCTTGATATCTTCAGAATCTTCTTCTGGTCGCACAGGCAGACTGGCAGAGTCTGTTCTGCTAACCGCTGGTCTCTAAATGGAGACCCCCCATGGACTCTGAGTGCTAAGCTTTATACAGTTTCTAGAATCTTCTAATGGGAAGGTTGGAGTGGAGAAGCACAACTCTAAGGGGTCATTCAGACGGCGTTTTTGGATGCGATTTTGGATCCGTGTTGGATCTGAAAATCGCATCCAAAAACGCAGCGTCATTCGGATCCTAAACGGATCCAACACATATCCAACAAGCAGCTGCGTGTTTGAATACGTGTTGGATGCAGCAGGATCACACCCAATAGTTTAAAATAGGGCTTCTGCTGCGTCTTTCGGACCAAGAATTGACATGTCTGAAAAGACGAATCCGAAAGACGCAATGAGACAGGCATCCTCGATCACTCGTGTGAACGCCGATGCGTCTTTCAAGTTAAAAGCAATGTAAAATCACATTGCTCATTATTAGATACATGTTTCGGTCTGTTTGTTGTCTGACAGACGGATCTAAACACGTATCTAAAAGCGTATGTTCACACGAACTCAACACGCCGTGTGAACATACCCTTACAAAACACTGTTACAATTTCAGTCTCTCATATAATTGTATAGAGCTTTCATTCTGGCAATGGGAATGACTCAGCATCTTTTTAAGATAGGCGCAAAAGTCGCTGTGTGAGTTTTCCCCTCCAAAACTCCACTGTGCATCTTCTAGCATAGTGGAAAGTTACCAACTTCTCAGTGTATAGATAGCAGGTCTCAGAGTCTCTCAGTATCAGCTGGCTATGAGCTAAACCTTCCCACAGTGAAGATGGTAGTGAACATGTAATAATTAAAGCTGAGTTTAACAATATAAAACAATAGAAGTACTTAACCATATAAACCATGGTATCATGATAGTAAGGTGTTGATGGCTTTATATAGTAGCAATAGGATGAATGTCCACATTTTAAAGTACCTTTGTTCTGGGGCACTACATAGAGATCCAGACAATTGTGCACCATGAACTGCAGTCAGTCAAACACCGAGTAGCTACACATATAACAAGGGACTGTCATTGGCCAACAGAGAATAGTGTGCCAGCATCTGGTCTGCAAATGAGAAATAATTTAAGTAGCACTTTCTTCCTCTTTATATAAATAATAACCATTACATTATTAAAGGGGTATTTCCATATCATTTATTAGCTTCAAACATATAGGTAAAGGTAAGTAAATATTCTTACCAAATATATTTTTACAGTTTTGTTCTGATTTTGATTTACTTCAGAGATTCAACAGATTATCTCTGTTTACAGATGGTTTCCAAGGTTGATGACCACCACTGTGGTCTAGTCACTCAGCCGCCTCTTGCTGATAAGATATAGCCACAAGAGCACAGAGTGGTTGTTAATCTAGGAAAAAAATCAATAAACAAACCAGGTAGATAACCTTCTGTATCTTTGAAATAAAGCTAAATTAGAACAGAAATGTATTTTGAAAGAATTAAAATTTTTGCTTTGCTGGTTATCAATAGCTAATCAATGTGATGGAAATACCCCTTTATGCTGGGATCCTCACTATAGATGAGCGAATTACTCAAAAATTCGATTCGGCAAATTTGCCAAATTTTTCTCAAAATTTGTTTTGTTACGAATTTATTAGCGACAAATTGCGTTAAAAAACAGCTATTTCCTGGCTGTAGAGAGGCTGTATGGTGTTGTAGAACATTGTTCCATGCATAAATATGCATAATGACCATGGTTTGGTATTGAAGCAATGCTGTGATTTAATATGGCACGCAGATGACAGGTGCCACTCTTAGAATTGCTTCAAACTTCACTTATCTGCGCAGTTACGGGGTCAAAACTGAACAAACAACTGAAGTGGGAACACAGCCTGACAGCTAGAAAGAACCGAGCAGAGGGCCAAGATCCCACTATAGCGTCAAAGAGCACACTCCTTTTATACCATTATCAGATGATTCCACAGATTATGACATAACCTGTTCTGTTAAACGCAGATACATGTAGGCCCCCCCCCCACCAAAAAAGAGTGGAGAGGGTGTCGGCAGTCATTTTGAGTTGATGTCACTGATCATTTTGCCCTTCCTTTGATCCGTCAGTGTCCGCTGGTAATCGGTCAATAACCCATCAGTATTGCTAAAGCCAAAAAGAAACAGGAGTTAATCCAAAACAGAGAAGACAAGTAAATGGGATAATTGCATGTCTTCTGTGTTTTTATCCACTCCTGCTTTTGGCTACCTAATCATCAGACAATCCTGAGGCAAACAAAGGACCATGTCATACTGGCATTACGGCTTCTCTGGTGTCAATCGGTCAATAATCCATCAGTATTGCTAAAGCCAAAAAGAAACAGGAGTTGATCCAAAACTGTCACACTATCGAGTAGGTGATTTTACCACCAACGCTCCGCACTGACTGACTGCTACCGCCACTGCCTCGGAGAGCCCCAGCGCCGCTACTTTCTGGGCCAGGTGGGACCTGTAAAGCGGGTGGTCTACCCCATGGCCATTTGGCTCCCAACCTAGCACTGCTGCCACCCTGCTGTCTCCTGGCCACACTACCAATTTTCTGGCTGCACCACTGCCTAACGCGCAAGCTGCCACCCTCTTCTCCTGACGATGACGATGAAACCCTTGCTTCACCAGGCTCCCAAGTACGATCATCATCGATTAGTGTTTGTCCGTCACTGCTGTCCTCCTCAACGGTCTCGGTATGTAGAGCCTGACCACTCGCATAACATAACCTTCCATGCCACCCTCCACATCACTTTTTGCCCGCTTACTGCAAGAAGCAGTGAGTGTCCGCCCTCATCTCTTTTCTGCCCAGTAGCTGCTCACTGTCCTCAAATAGTTCACCCTCACTATATAGTGGCGCAGAGCCCAGACCACATAGTAGTTCTCTGGCTGATGGAACCGAATGGGACAGTGGTGAGTTGAGGACAGGTTAGAGTTCCATACCTGTTCCCGGACCATGCCAACAAAGGGACAGAAACACGTAAGCGGATACAAATGTCTCTTTATACTATCCTGTAGCGCTTTATTGGAAATAAATATTTAAAAAGACCTTACCCGCTAGTGTATTGGTTTCCGATACAAGGACCTTTTGGTGATGTCTGACGAACACACCGACTCTTGGCTGGGGTTGTCAGATGTCATTTGGGAGAAAGTGGACAACCAAGTCAACCATTCAACATCCGTTGGATTGGTGGTCAACACACGGCCACTAGATGACACTGGTAGCTGTGGCCTCGCCGAGTGACCCTTTCTCCGATGTCCCTTTACTGTGCTGTGACCTGCGCTGCTCCAGGAATATTTGTGCCACTTCCCCTCCCATGTGAAGGGCCTGCCACCTCTGTGTCTGACATACTGTTTGATCAAAAATTTCCAATAAAACAAACTGTGTGTGTATAAGACAAATACACAAGCTGTATTTCAAAGGTATTTTCAGTGAATAAATTAACTCTTTGGCACAGAGAGCAATATCCCAAAAGACTGAACTGGCTGTAATGGAGATGTGTGCATATGACAAATACACAAACTGTATGTCAAAGGTGTTTCAGCTTATAAGTGAAAAAACTAACTATTTGGCACAGAGAGTAATATCCCAAAAGACTGAACTGGCTGTAATGGAGATGTGTGTATGTGAGAAATACACACACTGTATTTCATAGAGAGTTCACCACAATAAGTGAAAAAAATAAGTCTTTGGCACAGAGAGCATTATCCCAAAAGATTGAACTGGCTGTATTAAAGATGTGTGTATTTGAGAAATACACAAACTGTAGCTCAAAGAGAGTTTACCACAATAACTATTTAAAAATAGAGAGCAATATCCCAGAATATAAAACGTTGGTTCAGGAACATGTGTGTATATGACACACACAATGTATAGTTGAAAGGTATTTCACCCCAGTAACTCAAAAATCGGAAGTATTTGGCAGAGACTAATCTAGTGCTGCTGCAGAGAGATCCATGTGCATAAGAGACACAGTGGCAAGTGGCAGAATGTAAAATGGTTGGCCTATTTATAGGGCTATGAAGTCACAGAAGCTCACTGGTTGCTGATTGGCTGCATGTGTGCATGTCATGGAATTAAGGGTGTTCCTTTCGTTCTCCCATAGTTCTTTGCCCCATGTCACGGCATGTGCTCGCGGCCATTTTTGATTTGTTACCACGAATCGCCATGAACTTCGGCTTAGTTTAGAATCACATTTTTCCTAAAATTCGAAATGAATTCCACTTCGTTAGAATCGATTTGCTCATCCCTAATCCTTATACTCAGGGTCCCTGTACATCTGAGTCTACTTCTGGTACAGGTTGTACAGAGCTATTTCCAAAGCTTAGATAAAGCAGTGTACATCCCATGCAAACTAATGCCACTAATGCTATAGAAGGGCAAAGGATTATAAATTACTGTGCATTACAGGACTGAAGAAGCAGTTTACTGAATTGAGCACATTTCACACAACATGCACCATTCCCACAGCTCTCACCTCCCCTCACACTGGTTCCTATTTTAG
Organism: Phyllomedusa bahiana; assembly: GCA_025379985.1. Taxonomy (NCBI): domain Eukaryota; kingdom Metazoa; phylum Chordata; class Amphibia; order Anura; family Hylidae; genus Phyllomedusa; species Phyllomedusa bahiana. The sequence goes on from JAODAL010045392.1 coordinate 26,954, forward strand.
TTTGAATACAATTTGTACATCAACTCTGGAGAGGAACTGTCAAAGAATATGGAAGAGCAATTGACCTGCATTAAGCAATGACAGACAACCCAGAGCTAGGAAGATTACTGGTGACAAAGTTCACATTAAGAGTGTAGTTGAAAGGTCAGAACATGTTAGAGTAGATCTCGGGAGATACAAATTATTGGCACTGTGCCTTACTGGCGAGGCACAGGTAAGCATCACATCTGCTAATTCTATTGCACAATTTCCTTAAAGCTTTGGCTTGCTGGATTGTATGCAGATGACATACCCAGGGAAAAGGCATTAATTCCCAATCGCCTTTTACTTGTAATCTTCACAATTAATATGAATATTCCCCCGTTAACATTGGTCTCTATGAAAAAATTTAAAAATCCCCCCACGGGACCCTTTCCTTTTAAATTTGGGGGGCTAAAAAGTTAAAGTTAAATGGAATGCACTTCTTTGTTTCATGGGTTGCCCCAATGTCTTTTAATTACTGTATATCTGTATAGGAAAGCTCTGTTTTTCTGTTACTTACTTATTTAGAAAATTTCCCATATATTCACCGTTACTGGTGGTGCTTTTTTAACAAATTTATACAAAAACATAGAAAAATTTTTGGAGCTTTTAAAAGTCTATGGGGAGGGGGTTTAAGACACGGGGCTGCCCCCAATCTTTGGGGGGCTCTGGGGGCCCCCTGTTCTATAGTTAAAAGAACATTTTCAACGCCCCAAAACTTTGGGCGAACCCTGTCCCGGACACGAAACTTTTGAGCTTCCCAGTGGGGCTTTTATTGTGAAAAAACCTAAAGATTGGTGTGAAATGCCCTAATGCCCCCAAAATTTTTGGGGCACATAACTGTGTAAAAAATTTCTTTTTCCAATTTCAAGTGTTGTGGCTGAGAAAAAATTTTTCGTAAAAGGGGACACATTATAAAGTGTGTGAGGACACTTTTTTTACATACGGGGCGTTTCTTACCCCCTTTTAAAAAAATTTTTAAAAACGGGGTGTGGGGGGGTAAATTTTTACTTTATGTCGCCTTTTATTTTGTTTTCCTTCTCCTCGGGGGCAGCGTCAGTTAGTGCCCCATGGTATCACACCCGGGTTTTTTGCATGTTACTACCCCCAATTTCCCCTAAAAATTTTGGCCCTTTTTTTAGTATGGGTTTCACCTTTGGGGTTTGGGATTTATCAATGGTATCATTGCTGTTCCAGTGAAGCACATCTGTCATGACAAATTCCTTCAGTGAGGCTGCGTATCTATAAAGTGGATAACGAGGGCCCCGCTTGCACCCAAAATTGTAAAATTTGGGGGGAAAAAAGGGACTGAAGAAGGGGAAAGGGGATTTTTTATGGAAGGGGAAATTCCCCTTTCCCGTTTGGGTTTTCCTTTTGGGATGGCTCTTGGATCCTGTAGCAATTAGAAAATAATAGAAATGTAACATTGTATTCAACTGTAATCATCATGGTCTACAGCAAAATGTTGTAAAAGATTGCCTTGAATGGGGTATTCCCATGCCCAAATCGGTCCTTGGGAAATTTTAGTTGGGGTTGTTTCCCTTCGGTGGGTTTTTTCCCCCCCGGTTTTCCCGAAAGGTTTTTGGTTTTGAAAAAAAAGTCTGGGAAAAACCCCCCGGGTTTACAAAAAATTTTAAAATTGACCTTAATGGAAAATCCTGCCCGTGATCCCACTGAAGGGAAATTTTTTTCCTGGGCCGGTTTTTACAAACCCCCGGGGGGTCCCCAAAAAATAAGAAAATGTTCCTTCTTCGCCCCCCGGGTTTTCGGACAGAATATGAAAATCTCAATCGAAAAAAGGGGGATGGTTTTCTCTGCAAACCCCGGAAAAAAAAGCCTCCCCCCCGGGGGGCCATGTGCACGGGGAAATTTCCCCCGGTATTTGCACTATGCCGTGGAAAGGGAAGGCCCCCTTTGTTTTTCCCCGGTGCTTCAGCTTGGCAAAAGGGAAAAGTTCACCCCCCATGGGTCTTTTTTTTAAATTGTAGTTTCCAAGAAATTTGTTTCCATTGGGAAATCTTAAAGGGGGTTTTTACAAAAAAGAAAAACCTGGGTTTCTTTTTTTTAAAAAAAAGCCCACATGTTTACAAGTGATTTGGTTTATACTGGGGTTTAACCTGTTCTTTTAAAGGGGATGCCCACCAAGTGTTATTTAAATAAACTATTGCTGCTGCAGTGGTTAAATAAGAAAAAAAATACTTAATTTTTTAGTCACCCCCATTCCAGTGCTGCCACTGCCTGTCCTCTTCCGAGGTTTTCTGTTAACTTGCTGGTCCTGACAGACAAAACGTCACCACTGCAGCTGCTGATTGGCTGCAGCAGTCATGTGACATTGGCAGACATCACCATTAAAGGAGTCGTCTCATTACATCAATTCATTTTACCTCAGTCCTGTTTTCTCTGTTTCATTTTTGAATTCAGGGGGTGTTTACTGGCTTCTATGTCCTGCTGTGTGCCTGCTGGGGAACCAGGTCTGCAGTATGGGCCGGCCTGGCACCCATCAGGAGGATCTAAAAGGTCTGTAACTGTAAACGACTGAGAAGCTGATACAGCCATACAAAAGGGGTATTAGGGAAAATTTTGAATATGATAGGGAATTTATACTAAAGAAGTGGACTTCGTTTAGAATTTCGGAAAAATTTTGGGTTTTGCCGAAAAAAGAAATTTGGGGGAATTCGCTGGAAGAAGTGTGTTTTGTATTGCTAAAATGGCCCCAAGCCATGGGGTTACATGGGGCAAAAGAATCTGGAAGGAAGAAAGGGAAAACCCCCAATGAATGTGCAGAGATGAAGCCAAACAGGACCGGCGGGATTCTGTGAAGTCACGCATATAAGTACGGACGGCCCCGCGCTTTCACATTTCTCGTTGGCCCTGCAGAAGCGATGTGCGCAGCGAGATCTCACACAAAGAAATATTTTTAAAAGCATTTGGGGGGGGTGGGTGTTTACTGTTTTTTCAGAGATGCTTCTTCGTTATCATTTTGTTCAGTTTGTGGGGGTTTTTTAAATTCAAGTCCCGGGTGGGTCTAATTTGCCCCCTATTCATTTTAAATTTTATTGGTCATTGCTGGAGCGCAATTTTTATTAAGGGGTTTAATTTAAGCGTTTGTGTTTTATATTCAGTAAAATTACGGTGCTTTAAACGCCAAAGCGAGTACATTTTTTGGTGATTTTGGAGCGAAAATTTTATACCCAAGGGTTCCCCAAAATGTTAGGGGGTTAAATTTTTGGAGTCAAATGGGGTGTGTATTTATCATTAAAAATTTTCTTTAAAACCCAGAGTCTGTAAATTTTTGAACAAACAGTATGTCGGACAGAAAGGTGGGTTTTCTTCCATGTGAGTGGCAGTGACAAAATTCCTGGAGAGAACAGGTGCAGCACAGTAAGGGGAGACAGCAGGGGTGACTTGGTGAGGCGTGTAATTAGGGCCGTGTGTTGACCGAACCCAAGGGTTCTGATTGGGTTTGGGAGGTATCCACTTCCCCCCAGATGACATTGACAACCCAGCCCAAAATCGGTGGGAACATCAGACAAAAACCCCTTTGTTGGCATGGCCAGGAGGGTCAGGGACCCTCACTGTCCTGAACCCACCCTTTTCCCCTCGGTTCCCCAGCAAGGTTTTACTAGTGGTCGGGCTCAGCGCCCCTATACAGCGAGGATGAACAATTTGGGGGGACAGTCAGCAGCTATTGGCGGAAGAAGTGGGGCCGAAAACCCCGCTTCTTTCAGCGGGCTCAAAGTATGATGTGGAGAGTGGCATGGGGGTATGTTGTGAGGGGTCAGCTCTGATACCAAGAGTTGAGGAGGACGCAGTGAAGATCCAAAAAATAACGATGAGATGTAGACGAGCACTTGGGGCGGGTGAAGCAAGCTTCTCTCGTAGGAGAAGAGGGCGTCAGCTTGCAGTCAGGCAGGGACGCCCAAAATGGAGTGTGGCCGTGAGTCGCGGGTAGTAGCAGTGCGAAGGGGCGGGAGGGAAAAAGGCCACAGGGTTGCGACCCTCTATGCAGGTCCAAGAAAGTGCGGCACACAATTTGTCATTGTGCCATCTCGAACTCATGGCTGTGCTGCGTACCCCACACTCTTTATTGTGCCATCTTGACCTCATGTGCTGCTGTGCCGTCACCTCCAAAATCTGTCATTGTGGCACTCTGTGGCCCCACTCCTGTTTTTTGCCACTTCCGAAATTTTGTCATTGTGCCACCCCTGCCCCTCATGTGCTTTTTGATGCTGTCACCTAAAAACTGGTCTTGGCCACTTTGTGGGCCCCTGTTTTGTACCACCCCCAAAAATTTGTCATTTCCCATTGTGGCCTACCTGCTGCTCCCAAGTGACGCTGTCTCCGGGAAAACCCCCGTGGTTTTTAATGCTGTTTCCCCCTACCATCTATTAGTTGCCACTATTTTTGGGTTTTTCCCTTCTTTTCCCCGTCAGAAGGAATGGGAAGAATCTGGGTGTCTAGCCAAAAGCAGGAGTGGATTCAGAAAAACAGAAGACATACAAAATATACCATTTACCGGGCATCTCTGTTTTGGATAACTCTGTTTTTTTTTTGGCTTTGAAAAATGATGGATTATTGAACGATTGAAAGGGCACTGCGGATGAAAGGAAGGGCAAAAAAGTCATAGGTCAAAGCACCCTCTGCTCATTGGGGGCCTCTACATGTACAGATTTAACAAAAGGATTGTCATTTCTGTGACGTTTAAAGCTTGGCCCCCATGGAGTGACCCCCGGGTGTGACGTCCCCCTTTCTGTGTGAGCCCGGCCGGCTCCGTAACTTATTCTGTGTTCTTTGAGCTATCGTAGGATTTAGCCCTCAGCTTGTTTCTTTCCCGTGGCGCTCCATGACTTTTCAGGGTTCTTCCGCTTCAGTTTTTTGGTAGTTTTTTCCCCAGTAAGTGCCCCCGGGAATTTTATAGTGAAGCGTTTTTAAAAGGGCGGGTCTGTTGGTTTATACTAAAACAAACTTGTATGAAGACCCAAACAAGCTCCTTGCATATTTTGGATGGAAACGTTTT
>JAODAL010045393.1:0-31989 GCA_025379985.1 Phyllomedusa bahiana
CCTCTTGGCCTAAAACTAATAACCATCCCATTGTGCAAATCTGATAAATTGTCCCTTTTACAGTAATGAGGGATATTTGTACAGATAGCCTAGTGTACATCTTACATGACCACTAAGCCAGCTCACAACATGTGACTTCCTTCATGAGCTATGCACTGCGGACAATGAAAGTTGGAAGTGGTCACGATAATGTGACTCAACTGTGGATGTTGCCCAATGTGAAATGAGTGGTCCACGTTTGGTTCAGTAATATTATCGTTATCCTTTTTTTTTTACCATGAAGTCCATACAGTTATTGGGGATACACTGGAGTTTTTTAACTGAATATGTGCACAGAACAAACATGTATGCCCTTGTTATTTTCCGCCTAGACTACTGCAACATCCCTCTCTGCGGCCTCCCGTTTAGCACTCTTGCTCCCCTTCAATCCATAATCAACTCTGCTGCCTGTCTTATTCACCTCTCTCCTCGCTACTCCTCTGCCAATCCCTTCACTGGCTATGCATTACCCAGCGCATTAATTTCAAGTTACTAACCATGACCTACAAGGCTCTCCATAACCTCTCCATACATCTCTGCCTTAGGGGCCGATCACACGGCTTATTTTGCCGCGGATTGGCGCCGTACTGCGCGCTGGATTTGCGCTGCAGTACGGCGCAAATCCGTCGGAGTCATTACGGTAATCCACTGCTCTCATAGAGAACAGTGGAATTCGTCGCTCCTTCCCGCTCGGCGAATCCGCCAGGCGGGGAGAAAGTGACATGCACATTATCCAGGTGCAATACGCGTCGTGGATAATGCAAGTCTATGGGGCCGGGGAGCGGCGCCCCCGCCACGCTCCGGTCCCGCCCCTTATTCACGGCGGATTTGTGAGCCGGATTGCGCTCACAAATCCGTCGGGTATAAGCCGTGTGAACACGGCCTTAATCTCCAGATATCTCCCCTCCCACAATCTCTGTTCCTCACAGGACCTTCTTCTCTGCTCTTCTCTTATCAGCTGCTCACACAACCGTCTACAAGATTCTGTAAGCGCCAGAGTACTCGGTGAGGCATGTCAAGCTCAACAGGAAAACTAGCCCAAGAGACATAGAAGGAGGAGAGGGAGAATGCACGCCTCCGCCTACCCAGGGACCGCCATGTAAGCAGCCTCCAGCTGCAATGTGGACCGGGGATTAGCAGCCACCGGATCATCCGCTCATTTACAATAACTTTATTAACAAACTGAACAAGACTGGGCGGGCTGAAGTGAGGGGAGCGGTGCAGCAGAAAACTGTAAGCAGTGATTCTTTCTATTCAGGAGCAGAGAATCAGGTTTTTTCTTACTTTAATACACGATCATCAGAGCTACCACCTTTTCGGTACATGGACAAAGGTTGGCAATACATAGTAGTTGCGGTATATTAATTTACAAGTGGCCAAAACCACTCTCGTGCTTCCCCCACACTCTGGAACTCACTGCCCCAACACATCAGACTCTCCCCCACTTCCTCCAGCTTCAAAAGCAACCTGAAAACTCATCTCTTCAGGATAGCCTACAACCTAGAATAACCCAGCTGTCACTACACCCTCCACAAACATGTCTGCCCCTGACCTTCTGTCTCTTTCCCCCTTCCTTGTAGATTGTAAGCCTTCACAGGCAGGGTTCTCTTTCCCTCTGTACCTGTTGTCAGTCACAGATTGTCACTATTGTACTTGCTTGACTTATGTATGTAACCTGAATGTACAGCGCCATGGAATCAATGGCACTCTAAAATAAATAATAATGATGTTTTTAATATTTGTAATCACTATGTTCATTTCATGCTGAAATCTCACCTCTAGTCTGCTACAGTGCACAGTATGGTGAGTGATTTATATTACTGGGTGCCATGCTGTTGGGTTATTGCGTGGGCATTAAGTAGAAGATCTTGTAGGAGTTAGAACGTGGAAGTAGCTGCATACTAACTCTCTGGAGGTGATAAAAAGATCAGGCTACCTGAAAACTGACACAGGTCATTTCTGCTGGGCAAAAAATTGTGAAAGTGACCAGGGGCATAACTAGAATTTATAGGTTCCTTTAGCAAAATGACAATAAACTAAAACAGCTAAATAAATAGCAATTATTAAACATATAAATAATACCGCCATCAGGGAACCTAAATAATAGTGCTGGAGAGCAGAAAGCCACCAATTTGTCCCTTACACAAAGGAACAATGGGCGACCATTTAGGATCCTTTCGCCAAAACGTTTTTGGATGTGACTTTCGGATCCAAAAAAACCGTGTGAACAAGTCCTTATTATCTTTCACTGTGGGGTGGTCTCTGCCAGATTCTTACCAGCTTCAGCTTCCAAGCGTTCACACTCTACTTCTGTTTGGTCACATTACATAGTGGTTTTAGCCACTTGGAAATTACTATGCCGCAACCACTATGTATGGCCACCCTTTGTCCATGTACCGAAAAGGTGGTAGCTCTGATAATCTTGCACTAAAGTTAAAAAAAATTGATTCTCTGCTCCTGAATAGACAGAATCACTGCTTACAGTTCTCTGCTGCACCGCTCCCCTCACTTCAGCCCGCCCAGTCTTGTCCAGTTCAGTTTGTTAATAAAGTTATTGTAAATGAGCGGATGATCCGGCGGCTGCTCCTCCCCGGTGCACGTTGCAGCTGGAGGCTGCTGACATGGCGGTCCCTGGGAAGGCGGAGGGGGGAGCGGCAGCGTACATTCTCCCTCTCCTCCTTCCCGGGTCTTCTATGTCTATTGGGCTAGTCTTTCTGTTGAGCTTGGCATGCCTCACCGAGCACTCTGTGGCGCTTACAGAGGGACTGTACTGCGGCCAGCAGGTGTGCTATGATGTTCTGGGTGTTAGCAGAGAGGCAAGCAAGACGGACATTGCCCGGGCATACCGGCAGCTGGCCAGGAAGTATCACCCGGACCGATACCGAACGTCAGAGGACCGAGAGATCGCGCACAAACACTTCCTGCTGGTGGCCACCGCCTACGAGACCCTGAAGGTAACTCCTCACCTGGAGACTGTAGGTGACAGCTCTCTAGGTTCTACAGAGACAGTATCTGCAGTGTGCTTTCCCTATAGGTAGACCTTTACACTTTTTATTAAATAGGTTTCCTGCAGCTCTAGTGGCTTCTATGCGGTGCTGAATTAGGGCCTGTTTGCATCACATTTTCTATTCTATTTAACATGTTTGCCGGGAAGGCTCCTGACATACACTAAACCTAGCCATGGCTTTATTTAGCTGCAGCAGAGTTTGGTCGACATATGTCAACGTTTTGAAGAAAAAAGGTATGGAGTGGTGTAGAAGTCTGCTCCAGTACATTCAGGGCGGCATGTATGAAATTTTCGCATAATAGGCTAGAATGCACCAGATTGATGAACCCGCTCTACAGCGGGTCACATTTCTGGAACAGGTAAAGCACTTTGAAAGTGGTATACCTGTTCCAGCTGTAATGCGCCTAGAAATGCCGTATCAAAGCTATAAATCTATACCTTCGCTACGGTTCTAGTGTGGCCCGCCTTCTGAGATGGGGAGCATTACACAAGATTCCCTAATATATTGGGTCAATTATAGGTATTCATTAATAGAGCAAAAAAAAAGGGGGGTCCCTCTGCAGCGGGACAGAGGGAAAATTCAGCATCAAAATTAAAAATGATAGCATGACCTCCCCTACATGTTTCTCCAAAACAATGGCATCATCAGGGGAAAGAGGTCCGGTCAGACGCTACTGACGAAGCCACTATTTAAACTCAAACCTTGATCTGCCCTTTACTGACATTCACCAATAATTTATGTTCTCAGTTTATTCAGCCAACCGATTTTTGTTATTCACCTCTAATTAATTTGTAAACAGCAGTCCTATTCGTCACTTTAAGGGCTTGTTCACACGGAGTTTACACTCCGTGTTACAAGCGCTTTAAGGATATGTCTTGGGGTCCGCACTGTCGATGCCCAAGACGGATCTAACAATTAGCAGTGAGATTATTACTGCTCGCTATGCTGAACACACAGCGGCGTTCACATGAGGGATCGCCACTGCTTTTTTAAAAAGCGCAGCTCGGCTCCGTCTTTAAAATAATGGACATGCAATTCTTTTCAAGACGGAGCGCCGCTGCGCTTTTGAAATACGCAGCTGCGTTCTCTCATGTGACCGCCGCTCCGTGTTCATCATAGACGGCAGTGATAATCTCACTGCTAATTGTTAGATCTGTCTTGGGGACCCACAGTGCGGACCCCAAGACGGATCCTTAAAGCGCTTGTAACACGAAGTGTAAACTCTGTGTGAACAAGCCCTTACTTACCAATATCAATACCGCCAGCGCATGCGCTCATCTCACAAAGGGACGCTTCTGTCCTTACTCTGATCATTTCCGCATTTGCACCGTGCCTCTTACTCAGCGCATGCGCACTCGTCATTAAACATCTATATCCGCCCTTAATGGTTCGATTCTCGCGCTTGCGTCATGTGTTCTCTATCATGCTTAACTACTTGGATATGTTAGCACCGCGCTATTCATTGTACCTTAAAGGGATTTTGCCAAAAATTGAGTTCCTTACCTAACAGGCTGATACTCCCTTCTTGAGGCCTGAAAAAAGGGTCGTTGTGTTTAAAAAAACAAGTACCTCCTCTGTGATGTCATCACTCCACTTCCCATGCACGTTCCTGATACTCAAGCTATATGCTTGTTTTATTTCTCCCTCTTATTTGCTCATGAGAGAAGATATACTCAGCAGGCCACCTTCTTTCATTCCTTCTTCATGAGAGCTGCAGGGGGAAAGGGAGGGGGCAGAGCAGTGAGCATCTGCATGTTTACTAAGATAATTACATTACAACCAGTGGATTCTCTATACAAAAGATACAAGATCTTTCTCCCCAGTCCCTTCAAAGCTCGTTCATGTTCCCTGCCATCAGATAAGAAGTTAAAACAACGCAAGCGCGGCCAGATCATCTCCTGGTCCTGTCTAATGTAAACTGTCAGGAAACCAAGGGCATCTTAGTCAGGCTGTAGATCTCACAGGCTTCACTTTTTTTGATGACAAAATATTTAGAAAAGTTATTAAATACCCATTTTGGAGGATCCCACGTCAACATTAGATCGTGGCAAAACCCCTTTAATTGTTACAATAAATTATACTACGGTATTTACTTATTATTTGGCTTATTTAAAACTAGCCCTGTACATTATTACTTATCGCTTAACACGATCAATTAGTATCACCCCAATTTTAAATGCTGCTGTTTTAATAATAGAATCAAATATTTATCTTTTATACTTTGTGAATGTCTATTGGGCTTATCTTCAAGGCATTAATATCCAGAACATAAACATATGTCTTATTTAAAGTATCTCAGTGGCTATTTTTAGGTATGTCTATTATCTTTAATTCATTTTTGATATTTTTAAAGGTACCAAAATACGATACCAAAATGAGAATGGCAGGTTCAAATAAAGGCTGTATATGAAAAGCCCTCATTGAGTCCATTAGGACTTAAAGGGGTTGTCTCACTACATTGATTCATCTTACCTCAGTCCTGTTTTCTTGTTTTCATTTTGAATTCAGGGGCGTGTTACTGGTTTTTACTAGGCTGCAGTAGAAGCCAGGTCTGTAGCTATAGCAACCATTGCTGACAGCCTATCAGGAGAGATCAAACAGGTCTGTATCTATAGCGACCTGAGCAGCCAATGCAGCCCCTACAAGAGGTGATATCTAGGAATAGGAAGGACACTGTTAATGGACACATATTGCAAAGTGACTTGTTTTTGCAAGAACTTTAACATAAAAAGCAATCCTTGTAGTGAGAAAACCCCTTTAATGCTTTTAAGCCATAGATCCATTTAGCTTCTTCTTGTAGTAAAATCATATCCAAATTTCCTTTTTTGTCCTAGTTTATTTTAACAAAAATACCCCAAAATTTTAATGTCTCAATGTTGCCGTCATGTATTTCAAGAATGTGTCTAGCCAATGGTGTATTAACCTTCGTTTTAATTGTACTAAAATATTTTGAAATTCGACGGTGAAATTCCTGTATGGTTTTGCCTACATAAATTTCAGGGCATGTACACATTGCTCCATACACTATGCCTTTTGGTCTTACAGTTTATGAATTCTCTTATTTCATATTCTTTGCCATCACTTGGGTTCATAAAATGCTTAGTTGTGAGATGAGTGCATGCGCTGGCGGTATTGAGCGATGGCGCGATACAGGAGGAAGTATTGGTAAGTTAAACTGACGAATAGGGTTTGCTGTTTACAAATTAATTAGAGGTGAATAACAAAAATCGATTGGCTGAATAAACTGAGAACATAAATTATTGGTGAATGTTAGTAAAGGGCGGATCAAGGTTTGAGTTTAAATAGTGGCTTCGTCAGTAGCGTCTGACGGACCTCTTTCCCCTGATGACGCCATTGTTTTGGCGAAACATGTAGGGGAGGTCAGGCTATCATTTTTAATTTTGATGCTGAATTTTCCCTCTGTCCCGCTGCAGAGGGACCACCCTTTTATTTTGCTCTATTAATGAATATCTATAATTGACCCAATATATTAGGGAATCTTGTCTGAGCTAGCAAATTTTGAGAGATAGGATTAATACACTGTATATAGGGACAATGTTCCCTACCTTTGTGCTTTTAGATGGTAGGAAATAGGATGAAAGTTTAGATTCCTAGTTGTAGAGAACTATAAACAAAGAATAGATTAGTAGATGGAAATTAGCACTAATTTTAAATATCCTAGGTGTGTAATAGTGTTTTAAGTATGGTAAAATTTAAAAGTTAATTTTTAACCCGGGTATTTAAAAGAGAAAATAAAATTTTTAAAGGGTTTTTAGCCACGATCTCTTTTTTATACCCCCCTGAAATCCAGTTTTAAGTGTTTTGTCCCTTCAAAAGGGGGGGGGTGTGGGGATTTGTTTAAAACTCCATATCAGGGAAAAAAAACGCAGGTGACATCCCCCCGGGGCCCTTTCCCCCTTAGTCAAAAAAGGTTTTATTGAGAACTTAACCCCCGAGGTAAAACTTTTCCCCCGGGCCAAGGGTCCTCGGTTCATACCCCCGGCGGAAACCCAAACCTGGGTTTTTTATTTCTTTTTTCCCTTTGCACGGGACCTTTTTTGAGGTTTTTTTTTTTAAATTTTAATTTGCACTTTTTTAAACTAATTACTAAGGATTTCCCGGGGACGGGGAGTAGAATGCCCAGCACCCGGGGTTTAAAAACACTCAGAAAGCTCCTAAAGGGGAAAGGGGTGACACCCCGAGCTTGTGCGACCGGGAAAGGGAAAAGCTCCACCCCCTGGTCTTTCCCCTGGAGACGAGTTTGAAAAAACAACGGATATAAAGGGCAGCTAAAAACAAAAACGGGTGCGGGAATTTTTTAAAATTAATGAAAAAGGGTTTTGGAAAATGTTTATTAATTCTTTTAACAAATTTCCCAAATAAATTTTTACTTCGTGGAAAAACCCCCTTAAAGTTTGCCTATGGCAAAATTTTTTAAATAAGGTAAGGGGGTGCACTCTGCCCCCCAGTAACCCACTATCTTTTCACACTAAAACCAGGAAAAAGGATACTGCGGACTCCTCATGGAAATTTAAAATTAGCAAATTTTAAAAATTTGTTTTGGGGCAACTCGAAACCCCATTTAACCAACAGCAAATATATTTTCATGACTTTTGCACTAAGTAGGTGTGTTCTGAATAAATTTGAAAAGTTTGAAGATGCAGCTGTGACACCTATTTAAAGAGACAGATTTTCAGCAAGCTAAAATCAGAGCCAGTACTTACAGTAAAATGGGTTTTTTCTGGGAGTTTGACCACCCGCCCCAGTATCCTACTCATTAAATTCCCATGCAGTCAGGGGGGGAAACTCCATCGTAGAGGCTGCTACAAAAACATGTCTGGCCTGGACCAACAGTGCAGCATACATCCAAAAGCCTGGGACAGCGGTTAAAGGGTATGTCTTGGGGATCCAGGGCACATGACCTCAATCCCTGGGTCTGTGCTGCTCATTTAACTGTTTCCCGTTTTTTCCCCAAATGCAAACAAATAAATTTTTTTCCCCGGCGCAGGGGACCCGGGTTTAGGTCTTACCCTTTACAATAAAAATGGGGGAAAAGGTCCCACTGCGGTGGTTTGAATATTTCCCATTAAAAATGGGCAAAATTTCTCAAATTTTTTTGGGCCCCACTTCGCCAAATTTTTCCCGACAAAATTTTTTTTCGTTCCAAATTTATTTCGGCACAAATTCCCCTTTTAAAAAGCAGTATTTCCAGGCTGCACAGAGCCTGCAGGGTGTTTTTAAAACGTTTTGCCATGCTTAAAAAAGTGAGGGAGTTTGGGTTTGGTTTTTCTTTACAATGTTGTTTTTTAGTAGGGACACGCGATGACTGCCCCCCCGCCCCTTAGAATCGTTTCCCACTATAAAATTCCCTGGGCACTTTAAGAGGGCAAAACTGCCCCAAAAAACTAAAAGGGGGGAAATGTACCCTGATAAAGTCTGCCGGGAAAAAAGCTGGAAAAAAAAAAAGGGTTTGAGAGCTCAGGTGGCAACATTAGTTCAGAGGGGCGGAGGTGACGGCGGGCCAAGCCACAGCAGCCATGAGGTCGGCAGGGGCACAATGCCCTTTCTGGGGGGGAAAAACCCAACAACCCAACGAGGGGCAAAAGGGAATTTTGAGAGGGGGAAAAGGTCACGGCGGGCAGAAAGTATGGATCGGGCGGGCACAATGCCCATTTGGAGGCGGAAAAAAACAGTAAAAAGGCCACGGGAGGGGCCCAAAAATGATAATTTGTTAAAGGCCCACAAACAGCAGCAGCATGAGATCGGGGAAAGGGGCACAATGACATTCGGGAAAGGCGGCAAAAAAAAGTTTTTGGGCCCAAAAAGGGGTTGCACAATCCCACAGTGTGGGGGGTCAGGGCCCCGGCAGCAGAAATGAGATCAGGAAATGGCCCAATGACATTCTGGGGGGCGGCAAAACATTATTACCCCACAAAAAAGGTTTGGAAACAGTGATACAGTGTGGGGGGTAAAGAAAAGCAGCAATAAAGATCGGCAGGGGCCCAACAATGACTTTCGGAGGGGGCCCAAAAACATTTATTAGCCCCCAAAAGTGGCACAATGATACAGTTGGAGGAAAAGGGAAAAGGCAGAAAGAATGAGATCAGGCAGTGGAACAATGACATTTGGAGGGGGGGCAAAACAGTATTAGGCCACAGAGTGGCACAATCACACAGTGTGGAGGTCAGGGGCCAAAACGCGGGGAAAATTTGGGGGGGTCCATGGGAAGGTGGCACAATACAAAGTGTTGAGGTAAAAAAACCCCAAATTCCAGTCCCCGGGAAAAGGGTTGGGGGTAGGCAAAGGAGAAAAGGGGAAAAACAGATTTTGGGGGGGGAAATCCAGGGGGGGGGGGCGGGAAATTCCAAATTTTTGGCAATGGGGGGCGGAAAGGGTTGGGGGTTTGAACCCAGGCGACGCCAGGGATTGGGGGTGGGAAACCCTTTGGCCGCCCAAACGCCTAAAACCCATCTCGACAAAGGTCAGTGTTCCCCATTCCCCGTGGAAAAGGGGGGTTTTTCTCCTTGGGGTAACGATGGCCCCCGCCGCACTGAACACCTGCTCTGATGCCAACATAGGCCGGGGGCAGGAACAAATTTTCCCCCCTGAAAAAACCTGGCAATTTTGGCGGCCCCCACTTTCCAATTTGGTTTGCCCAGTAGCCCCCACCCCCGATCTTCCCCCCCCCGGGAACCCCCAAAAGTGCTGTTTTCCAAAGTGGGCCCCCAAAAAACCTTTTGGGTTTTTCGGGGAAATGCTCCAGGTCCTGTTTGGCTGTGGGGGACTGCCCCCCTAACTAGGGGGGGGTGAAGGAAGCTGCTCATCAGTAACCCCCGGACTTAGGTTACAAAGATGGAGCTGGTCTGCTTCCCCCCCCACCTTCCCCCACCCCTGCCGGGGGCAGTAGTACGTGAGGGTGAGGGGGGAAAACCCCTGTTTTCAGGGGGAGGGACGATGCCGCAAAATTGGCGCAGCCAACTGATTACGGGGTTTTTTTCCCTAAGTTTTTGAGTTGTTTCCCCTCTCAATAGTGGGAAAAAAAGGTTTCCCTTTTTTTTTTTGGACCGGTAGCGAGGGCCCAATAGGGTGGAGACCCGAAGTCATCCCTTTTTCCGGTTGCTGAAAATTCGGCTGTCAATAGCCAGGCCAAATAAGCATGATGGGGGCCAAATCTGAAACAAGTGACCCCCGAGGGGCCCCCTCCCCCCATTTCCATTGTATACTGCCCGGTGTTTGGGGGTTTCATCCCCTCTTTTCTTCCTCATCCCCACCCAAAACCTCCCCCAGCTGCCCCTGCCCCTCCTCTCTTGTCACCGGGGTAGAAAATCCCCTCATTTCCCCGGGGAAAATGCTTTTTGCCAATGTTTCCCCCTCCTCCCCCTCCTCCATTTCAGTCCCCAAACCCGGGCTTTATGTGGCCACGAGATGGAAATCCCCCACGTCTCCAGTCCCCTGCCCAGGGCAGATTTTTCGCATCTGTTCCAGGACATGAAAAAGGGAAAAGATGTTTTTTCATCCCGTAGTTTTCCCGGGACTGACAAATTGTCGGGCCCCCCTGGGAAAGGCCTCCCAAAAAACGGGGGGGTTTTTCAAAGCATGAGCTGCCACTCTCTGACATCAAAGTTACACAGGGAGTACTTCTGTCTGCCCCCGGACAAACAAAAAAATGTTTTAAAGGCCCTTTTTCTGTTCAAAGTTCCCCTAACTTTGCAGGGCTGGGAAATTCCCCGCGGGTGGAAACATGCATTTTCGGGGTGAAATTGGGGGGGGCCGTTCTGCCGATGCAAAATCGGGGGGGTTGTTTCCTGGGTTTGTACGAATGGGAAAAGTGCTTTCACAGTTTTTCCCGGCCATTTTCAAAAATGTTTTGAAACGGTGGGAAAAAATTCAGGAAACCCTTTTCACAACCAGATTGAACACCGGGGCGCCATGCAGGCGCGGACCCTCCCCCCCCTCGGTGCAGCGCGGACACCATGTACCCCCATTGTCCGTCACCATGGTTCCGATTTTCCGTTGGCCCCGGAAAAAAGGGCCCCACATCCCATTTCTTTTCGGGATGACGCGGGGCAAATTCCTCCCCCGGGGGGGACCCTTTGTTTTGCCGAGGGAAGCAAAGGGGTTTTGAACTGCGTTACAAACCCCTGTGCCTACACATTTGGTAAGTTTGGGGCAGTACTTGTGGAGGCTGAGATGGTGGTTTGGGGGTGGGGAAAGGGGGAGGGGGCATTGGGCCCCCAGGGTGCAGGGAGTTTTTACAACGTGGAGGAGAAAGCGGGGGTCTCCCGTTTCCCAAATTGTTGGGTGCCTTGGGGTGGGAAACACATTCCAAACCCCGTGGGGCCCTAAAGGACATGTCCCGGGGCCCGACCTAGGGTTTTCAGCCCAGACTTCCGCGCGCCCCTTTTCACCCTTGGAACAAAAACCCATAACTCAAGGACTTTACCCCCCTTCTGGGTTTAACATATTTTTGAAGTGTTGGTACTGCCCTTTTTTTGGAAAAAAAAAATTTTTGGCTTGGGGAAATCCGGCAACCAAACCCCTTAGTTTTTCGAACGGGTGCAGGTTTCCCCCATTTGGAAAAAGGGGGGACTGCAGTAAACCAAAAACTTGGACGGGCAAGGTAGCTGTGCACCTTAGGGTGGTTGGACGCCCTATGTTGTCTCTTTTTTCAATCGCCTCGTGAAAAGGGGCTGCTGGCGCCATGGAAACGAGGAGCAGGGGCAAACTGGACCCCAGGGAGGGTGTCAAAGAAAAAACCCTCCCTTCTGCAGAGGGGGGGGAGCCTTGGGCGGGGTGCAAAAAGGCAAGGAAGCCCCTGGGCGCTGCTGCTGTTGCTGCGGTGGGGGAGGATTTGGGCCACCCCCAAACTGGAAAGTTTTCTCCCAGGCCCCTGGATGGTGGGCGGTGCATGTGGGTTTACGCAGGGGTGGTGCCAAAAGTTTGCTCCCTGGCCCCGCTTCACTTTTTCTGCCCACAATTTTCTTTTACCCCCTTTCGGGTCCTCCGGGGTCTTAAACAAAGAACTGCCCCCAAACCCCCCGAAAATATCCCGGATTTTTTTCCCCCAAAAAGGTCCGCCTGATTTACTAATGCCGGGCCCCTGCCCTTTCTGAGGCCCCCGTGCTGCTACTTTTTTTTGGGCCTCGAAGCGGGTTTTTTAAAACCCCTGGGGCCCCCTTGGCCCCGACCTCACACTTTCTGCTATCCCGGGTGACTCACGGCCCCCACGAAACCCCCCTTGCTGGCTGCCGCTGCCTCCGCAAGCTGACGCCCCCTTCTCCTGCGAAAGAAAAAAACCCTTGCCTAAACCCGGGTCCCCCCTGCGGTCTGGCCCACATCTTTATTATTTGTGTTTCCAAACTCACTGCTGTCCCATCCCGGTTTTTTGGTTTTGCCGAGGCGTCCCTCCAAACTGACCTCCCCTGCCCCTCTCCACAAACTATACTTTGCCGCCTACTGCAAAAACAGGCGATATTTGGGGGCCCATTTCTTTGCTGCCAAGTACGGCTGACTCCCTCCCCCCAAATTGTTCTCCTGCTAAAAAAGTGGCGTGAGGGGCAGGTGGGGCCGTGAAACCCCCTCCCGGGCCATGGGAAAATAATGGTTTTTGTCTGGGGTTCCCACCGACTCTTGGCTGGGGTTTCAAAATGTCATTTTGGGGGGGAAGAGGATGACCTATCAAACCCCTCAAGAAAACCCCTTGGGTTTTCTGAAAAAACACCCGGGGCCCCTAGATGGGAAAAGGGGGCAGTTGTAAACCTCACCCCGGGGAAACCCGCTGGGGACGGGCCCCTTGGGTGTGCTGCGACCTGGGCCTGTTCCCGGAAAAATTTTTTGCCCTCCACTCGCAGGTGCAGACCCTTTCCACCTCTCTGTCTACATTCCGGGGTTTTTTTTTAAAAATGTAAGGAAAACGTTTTGATGGGTTGGGTATTGTATTATAAAAATACCCCCTTTTTTTTTACCCCCAAATAAACCCCCGTAACAAGCTTGGGTTTAAACCCCTTTGGGGTATAATTTTCGCTCCACCCAAAAAGGCCAGGAAAAAAATTTTCTTTGTATGTGTCGTTTTAAAAAAAAACCTTTTGTTTTTACTAAATGTAAAAGCACAAAAAGGCTAATTAAACCTTTGGACAAATTAGGCTACAGGGGAAAAAAGTATTTTATTTTTGGCTTTTAAAGTTGTCAGCACACCCGAAAACAACCCCTTAAAAATTTAACCCCCGGTGTAAATTGCGCCCCAAAAAAATTGAGCCCCAAAAAAGTAGCTTTTTTAAACGATTCAATTTCGTGTTTTCTACGCCACACAACAAGGGGATTTTCAGTTGTAAAATTTAACCTTTTTCTTGTAATTTGGCTACAGGAAAAATTTATATTTTTTGGCGTTGAAAAAAGACGGTTTTCCCTTTGGGGGCAGCACACCCCAAAAAACGCTTAATTAACCTCTGGATGTAAATTGCGCAATAGAAAATTTGGGGAGCCCCAAAAAAGAATGGTTTTTTGTATTGTAAAAAAGCTGTTTTTTTTTAAATGAAAAAATACAACAGGAAATGGCTTAGACCCACTTGGATATTGAATGTATATGCAGGGTGCAAGGGGAACCCCACACTGGGGTTTCGATCCCAAAAACCCCAAAAAATTAGAAATTTGAACATTAAAGAAAGTCTCTGAGACAAGCTGAGACACCCCCCAAAAATCGCTGTAAAAAAAACAATTCTTTGAGCTATCAGCCGCGGCAGCACCTTCCCTGATGAGCACAGTGAGAGGAGTGTGAGCTCCCGGCGTCGCGCCCGGACTTATATAGTGCGGTGACGTCACAGAATCCCGCCGGTCTCTGATTGGCTTCACCTCTGCACATGTCATGCAGGCTATGCCCTTCTTCCTCCCAGAGTGCTTTGCCCCATGTAGCGCCATGTGCTCGCAGCCATTTTTATCAATCAAAAGCACACGTCGTTCACCCGAAGTACCCCAAAGTTCGACTTCGTTCCGAACTGAAGTTTTCCTGAAATTCTAAACGAATTCCACTTCGTTAGAATCGATTCACCCATCTCTAGTTACATCACTAGGGCTTTACCAACAGGCTGGCTTGTTGGGGACATGGAGAGAGGTGAGTTTTTTTTTTTTTTTACTGTTGGGGGCCCTACCTCCCTGGGGGCTAACTCCCTTGGGACTATGACTGGAGCTAAACTATCAACCTACTTAGGGACAGTCTACCTGCCTGGGGACTTCCTTCCTACCTGGTTCTTGCCTGCTTACCTGGGTCCCTGTCTACCTACCTGGTTAGTGTTTCTGTATTGTACAGTTTTCCTCTCTCGCCTGCATCAGACCAGCTCTGGATACATTTCTTTAATTAAATGGTCAATGAGGGCTGTTGTTGGCAAGTGTTTGTTTAAATAAAATTTAGTTTCTTTTGTTTTGTTTCAGTGTATTTTTTTTCTAGTATTAGTAATGGATGTGTCCAAAAGAAAACTCTCCGTTCCTATTGCTTGGGTTTGGTGTCAGCCAGTGGTGTTTTTGAGCTGACACTGACACCCCCCCCCCCCCCTCTCACTATTGGGGTATGTTCACAAGGCATTTTTTAGATACTTGTTTGACCCAAACAATGCTCAGTGTGATTTATATTGATTTCAATGTAAAACAGGTATTGTTGTTCAGACAATACGTGTTTTGCACACGTCTATCGGATGTGTTTAACAGATCCGATCAAAGATGTCAATTCTTTTTCCGTTTTATGCAATAGACACCCTTTTTAAAACCAGGGCTGTGGAGTCGGCTAGCCGAAGCCCTGACTCCCTCATACTCGGTGCATGTTTAAGTGATAACTTTACTGTAGTAAAATGGCCCCATCAGGCTGTTTATCACCTTATGATACAATAATCAAGCTATTTAGTTAGAACAGACGCTGACAAGCAAAAGGGTAACAGTGTTTTGATCTTTTAAACACTTGTGGGTAGAGTTGAAGAAAAAGTTGTATTTGTATCCAAGTCCAGTCTGCACCAACATTGGGAACGTGTAGAAGAGACATGGGATCAGATGTTGGGGGAGACTTGCTTGAATCTGATTCAGAGCCCAGAAGGATTCAGGCAGTATAGAAAACCAAAGGTGGATTTACCAAATACTAACAAAATAATAAAACTTAACACTTTGATTTTTAGGAGCAAAACTGTATCTAATCAAATGCTAAATACTTGGAAGTCAATTTTATGTTTAAGATATGTAAGATGACTGTATATAAAATTAAAGTTGCCTCATGTACAAAGCTGTAGTGGATGGAGAGGTATGGAGCCTGAAAGTCACAATTTCAAAACATTGTTACCCTTTTGCTGGTCAGTGTAAAATATATTTATTGGACATGACTTTAGGACACAAAAAAATTGTAAATATGCAAAACACTGCAGAAACATTTGTGGAGTCTCTGAATTTGTTCTGAGAAATAGTATTGCCTCCATCAGATCCTGCATACATAACCTCACATCTGATCTCATTATTTCCAGGCTAGAGAACGGCCTCTCTACACTAACTTGGGTTGGGCGCAAAACGGTGACCACAGGGGCAACATCTCTAACAATGTCAGGGTATAAAGGAATTGCCTCAGCCACAGTCAGTTTTGATGAATGGTTGAACTCTTCTACTTCTTTGAAAACCGGTGAAAAATTTTGCTGAACTCGGTTTGCCATGGGAGCAGAATCTTTTCCCCTGGGGCAGCGCTTTGCCTGCTTCATGTCATCAATTACACTCCTCATGTGATAAGGCTGAAGATATGGGAGCAGTAGCACTGGCCGGACCCAATTCCTCTTGCTCTTTGCATCGGACTAACTGGAACAACTTATTATATATTTTCGGAGTCGGTACATTTTATGACGACTCCGACTCCTGCAAAATAGCCACTGACTCCGACTCCACGACTCCGACTCCACAGCCCTGTTTAAAACTATAGGATATGTTTCTGCTGCACCGAAAATGTATCCAAAGACGCACCGTACTTTGTGAACGTGTTAGGATACGTTTTAAGCTGAGTTTCTCAATACTTTTTTCAGATTGAAAAAATGGCATGTGAACATACCCTTATCTTAGTAGCCAATGCACCAGGGGTCCTGATAAGAGTTGGGTTACCGTAGGAAGTGGACCCATTAATGTGAGTCTGCTTCTGCGACCGCAATGGGCTGGTATTTTCAGGTTGGAAAGGTGTCAGTATTCATGGTCTTTTCCATCTTGATAGTATCAGCCTGCAGCAGCTGGTTTTACCTTGGTTGGTTATGAAAAATGTTTTTTTTCACTTCTTTGTAATGTCTATAAAAAGACCATCCTCTTCTCAATAAATATTTAAAAGATATAACATGGGAATTACTGCCCCCCCCCCCCCCACCTCCTTTTTCATAAACAACCAAGATGGATCTGACAGCTGCAGGCCGATAACATCTGGAGGAAATGTCCATGGATATTGGTTGGTTCCCATTTTAAAAATACTAGACCGCAGCTAACCCAGATACAGACCATCGCAGTAGGTGGTTTGCTTCTGCCGGTAACCTGGCACTTAACAGTACCCCTGGTATGTAGGGTACTGGGGTAATAGTGAGAGGGGTTAGTGTCAACCTTGGGTTGACAGAACAGAGCTAGCTGAAATCAAGCCCCAGCACTAGTAACAGAAAGGTGTCTCCATTACCTTCATTACTAAAATTGAAATATATTGGTAAAAGAAACACACTAACACAACACAAACACTTTATTTTAACCCTTTCCTGACGGACGGTCATAATAATATGGCTCTGTTTTTTCCTCCTTAAAGCCGTAACTGTTTTTCCACCTACATACGAGGGCTTTTATTTTGCGGGACAAGATGTACTTTGTAGTGGTTTTATTCATATTACCATAGAATATACTTGGAAACGGCAAAAAAATTCTAAGGGGAGCAAAATGTGAAAAAAACTTGTTTGCGGGTGTTTTGCTTTTATAGTGTTCAATCGTCGATAAAAATGATGTATTATCTGTCTTCTACAGGTTGATATGAATCCGTCAATACCAAACATGTACAAACAATGTACATGGTACCGTAAAAAAATTCCAAACACTTTTCTCTTTTTGAAATTTGCGCCATGGTGCCATTTTTTGTGACCATTAACTTTTTTGTACTAACACCTACAGATGTGAGTGAGGGTGCATTTTTTGCGGGCTGAAGTGTGCTTTTTATTGCTATCCTTTTGGAATACATGCAACTTTTTTGATCAATTTTATTCCAATTTTTATGGGATGCGAAATGACCAAAAAAAGGGCAATACATTTCATGGAAATCCCTAAAGAAGCATTTATGCTATCTATCAAGCATGAAAGTGGGAAAATTGAAGACATGGCAGTGATGGAAGCCTTCACTAGTGATCGTAACTCGGCGATCTCACCGCTGATGTCCTGATCGCAGTGAGGAACGGTGTGCGGCACAGTTTCTCATTCATTTAGGGGTTAAATAGCGCGGGGGGCATATCCATACGTCCAATGATGGTAAGTTAATAAACACTCAACAATATCCTTCGTTGACCATTTTATAAAAGAAATGGATTAAACGCTAGTCTGATATAGTCCTCTAGTTCGTTATAGTCCAAAAAGGGAAATTTGTGTAAAAAAACAAAACCTTAGAAACTCTGCAAAAGCATGACAGTACTACATTCCACTGAAGATCATGCCTGTGGCTGATCTTTTGGAGTTCAAGGGACGAAGTTCATGCCACACAATATAACTCTGGGGTGGTACAGACCACAGCCCTAGCACAGTCTCCAGGGGTTGGTCCTTTCCACCACCCCCTCTTCATCCCCATGAACATTGTGCCAGTAAGCTGTGACCTGTATCTGCTTCCCTGCCTCTCCCCCACCATTGTATTATACAGCCTAGTGCCAACACAAAATACAACCCCCACCTATCACCTTATAACCTCTTGTCCAACTCCATCTATCACTCCATGGGGAGTTTGAACTGAGGTGGGGAACAGGGAAGTACTGGTAAAGTGCAGAGTGTAAGTTGTTTGTGCTGTAAATTCTGCATCAACTAGTCGTGGCTGGGAGAAGTTATGGCAGTCTGTAAAGGAAAAGAAAAGTGAAGGAGTTATAATAGAAGACACCACTTGTGAGTCACTGGCAGTAACTGCACTGCAATTGACCAAGATGTCTGCAGAGCGCCTGTGTGCACTGGTAACTACCACTATACCATCACTGTATGATGGTAATATTGGTCTTTTGCATACTGATTTTTATTAACTCCTTAGAGGGGTTTTTCTCTACAAATATCAGATCTGTAATGATAGGGATAGTAAAAATAAGCAATCTTGCAATTGGTTTGTGTTACCTAAATCATTTAGTATAGCTGCTGTTACTTAATTTGTGTGTTTCTAGAGCTATTTCAGCAGCCTGGGGTCGAGCCACGCCTCCTGCGCTGTGATTGGCTGCCATGTTCACTCCCCCCTGAGCTGTATCATTAAGTCTGCCTGTGCTTCTCTCTGCTCCTCTCTTAGGGTATGTTCACACGGCTTCTTTTGGGGCGCATTTCGCCACGTATTTAGTAGCGTACTGCGCCCCAATTAATACGGTAATCCACAGTTCTTATAGAGAACTATAAATTACACCTCCTCTCCCCCGGGTGTACAATACGATCGTATTATACGCTCGGGGAGATAAGCGACATGTCTCTGGGGCCGGCGCGGCTCCGGCCCCCCCCCGCGTCGCGGGAGTAGGCGCCCATTGCGGGGCCTACAGTACGCCCCGCAATTAAACCGTGTGAACATACCCTTAGTGACAGCTCTGATGTGAAGGATCTGGGCAATTACGGAATCTCTTTAGCTGTTAGATTCTCCCCCCACTCATATAACACACCCTTATACACTCAAGCATTTCTCACATTTGTTTCATAATTTCAGGTGACAAAATGTCCCTGTGCCTTCCTGGTCTCATCAGGTTTGGAATTGAATGCATTTTTGTGCATATTATATATGTGTTTGCCCATGTACAAATTATAGGCCTATTATGTATGTGACCCTTGCTGTGCAGAACCAGGATTGTACTAGGAAGGCACAGATAGACATATAAGTAGGTAGGAGAGAGAGAATAGTTATGGCCTTGTGGTAAGATTGGTTTGTAGGGGTAATTCATTGACAGCAGGTATATTGACTTTTACTATGCATGTGGTGCTAGCCTATGTGTTATAATAGTGTCACTATTCCATCACATAGCCAGCTGCATGCATAGTAAAATGTCAATATATCTGCTAGCTATCCGTGAGTAGCCCCTACAAAGAAAAGTGACCGCAGAAGATCACGTATCGCACCTCATGCATATTAAACGGCAATAGCCTTTTAATACGCATGTTATGTTGGTGATATTTAGTCACTGTGTGGTGGTGATTGATGGCATATCCTAGAAATATGCCATCAATGCATAGAGAGACAATGTTGCCAAAAAAGTACTTTCTTTGGTATTTTTTTTTATGTATGTAAGGCTTGTGTGTTTGAAATTGTAGGGTCTACAGGGGGGGGGGTGGGGTAATAGGAACAAATGGAGGAATATTATTAGGGGGGACAGGAAGAAAATATATGGGAGGGGAACTTACTATCTGTAGCCGCACATGGCAGCGCTGATTGCAAATTGCAAGTTAGAAGATATGTAGGTTGAATCAGTGCAGCCATGTGCTCCTAGACATGATGACAAGATTTCACTTTCTGATATATTGGGGGGCTGTATTTATAACTGTTTACACCAATGCAGGTTTTCTAGTTACAAGGTTACATTGCTTGTGGAGCCTGGGAGGGAAGTGACTATCACAGCTCTTCACGCATGAGAACTGACCATTGCAGGAGGTCTGGAGAGCTGTGACATGCACTTCCTCCCACTGCTCACACAGAATGAAGAGGTCTTAGGAGGGAGCAGGAACAGGTAGGGGGTCGGATGAGGTCACCATTCCTCAGTGAGGGAAGATGCCCTACTGGGAGGAGAGACCCACCCCTGGATTTGAAAATCTAAGTCAGAGAAGCAGCTTAGATGCCTGTAGTGAGAAAAACCCCTTTAAAGGGAACCTGTCACATAGGTTATGCCCCCCTTGCCGAGGACAGCACAAGCTAGTGTCGGACCAGCTGTTTCCAGCGCTGTGTCCCTTATTCTGTAAGATGCTGTAGTTTTAGAGCATTTACCCCTCAAATCTTATTCATGAGCAGGTGTTAGCTCTGCCCACCAAAGGCTAGCCCCGCCCACTGACAGTTATTCACATGTTTCTACCTATTCAAAGTAATAGGTTTATCAGTTGAGGTGGGCGGGGCTAGCCTCCGATTGGCCGGGTTTGAAAAAAACTGACTCTTTGAAGGACTTGAATGACTCTTCTGGCTGAAAACTGCAGATTTGAGCATTAAATACACGAAAACTACAGCATCTTACAGAATAAGGGACACATCGCTGGAAACAGCAGGTCTGACATTAGCTTGTTCTGCCCTCAGCAAGTGGGGCATAACCTATGTGACAGGTTCTCTTTAAGGACACAACAACTTTTGACCTTTCTGAGAGAGCCCCGTTTTTGAAATGACATCATTTTATGTGGAAATAACTATTTGATACTTTTACCTATCCATGTAATTCAGAGATTTTCTTGTGACACATTGTACTTTAAGGTAGTAATAAATTTAGGTCCATACAATACTCATTTACTTGTAAAATATATCAAATTATCGTGAAAATGTGGAAAAATTTGCCATTTTCAAACTTCAAAAATGTTTGTGTGTAAGACTGGTGCAGGAACCTACTAGAGGAAAGGCCCTTCTAGACTTAATATTCACTAATAGACCTGACAGAGTAACAAAGGTTCAGATTGAGGGGCACCTAGGAAATAGTGACCATAATATAATAAGTTTCCGTTTATCCTTCAATAGAGTTTTTTGTGAAGGAGCCACAAAAACACTGAATTTTAGGAAAGCTAATTTTATTTTGCTTAGATAGGCCCTAAACCGTATTGACTGGGACAAGGTGTTTAAAAATAGCAGAACAAATAATAAATGGGATATTTTTAAAAACATCCTAGGCGCCCACTGTGAGAGGTACATTCCTTATGGTAATAAAATAATTAGAAACAGGAAAAACCCAATGTGGATCAACAGAAATGTAAATAACAAAGATAAAGCTTTTAAACTACTAAAACAGAAGGGCAGTGAAGAGGCACTAAAAATCTATAAGGAAAAAAATAAAATATGTAAAATAATGATAAAGGCAGCAAAGCTGGAGACAGACATATTGCCATAGAAAGTAAAACTAACGCCAAAATATTTTTTAATTATATAAATAGTAAAAAGATTAAAACAGAAAATGTTGGCCCTTTGAAAAGTACTGAGGGAGAGACTGTAGAGGATGATGAGAAAAAAAGCAAACCTATTAAACAATTTTTTCTCCACTGTACTTACCAAGGAGGATGACCTTTCTGTAGATGAGCAGAGAGATGAGGTGAAGTCCAACTTAAATGTTTCTTGTCTAACCCAGAAAGAAGTGCAGCTCCGTTTTAAGAAGATTAAAATAGACAAATCCCCAGGTCCTGATGGCATACACCCACGTGTCATAAGGGAGTTAAGTAAAGTCATAGATAGGCCCCTATTCTTAATAGTTATGGACTGTCTAATAATGGGGTATGTCCCAAAGGATTGGCGCATAGCAAATGTAGTGCCAATATTCAAAAAGGGGTCAAAAAGTGATCCTAGAAACTATAGGCCAGTAAGTTTTTAACCTCTGTTGTGGGTAAAATGTTTGAGGGTTTTCTAAGAGGTGCTATCCTGAACTCTCATTGAAAATAAATGTATAACGCCGTTCCAGCATGGGTTTATGAAGGATCGGTCTAGTCAAACTAATCTCATCAGCTTCTATGAGGAGGTTATTTCTAGATTGGATCGGTTGAAGAATTGGATGTCATATATCTGGATTTTTCTAAAGCATTTGATACTGTGCCACATAAAAGGTTGGTAAGTAAAATGAGAATGCTTGGATTGGGGAAAATGTGTGCAAGTGGGTAAGCAACTGGCTCAGTGATAGAAAACAAAGGGTGGTAATTAATGGTACATACTCAGACTGGATCCCTGTTACTAGTGGGGTACCACAGGGTCAGTATTGGGCCCTATCCTCTTTAATATTTTCATTAATGATCTTACATGGATTGCACAGTAGAATATCGATCTTTGCAGATGATACTAAAAAGTTGTAAAGTAATCAACACAATAGAGGATAATGTGTTATTACAAAGGGATCTGGATAAGTTGAAAGCCTGGGCAGGGAAATGGCAGATGAGGTTTAACACAGATAAATGCAAGGTTATGTACATGGGGAGGAAAATCCATTACATGATTACATGTTAAAGGGAAAAACGCTGTGAAAAAGTGACCTGGAGAAGGACTTGGGAATCCTGGTGGACAGTAAACTTAATTGTAGCAGCCAGTGTGAGGCAGCAGCTGCCAAGGCAAATAGGATTATGGGGTGTATTAAAAGGGGCATAGATACACATGATGAGAACATTATTCTCCCATTATATAAGTCACTGGTTAGACCACACATGGAATATTGTGTACAGTTTTGGGCACCCGTGCACAGGAAAGACATTGTAAAGCTTGAACAGGTACAAAGGCGGGCAACAAGAATGATAAAAGGACTAGGTGGACTGCAATACCCAGAAAGATTAGCAAGATTAGGATTATTTACTTTAGAGAAAAGATGGCTTCGGGGAGACCTTTGGGGAGATGTTTAAATATATCAATGGTCAATATAGAGATCTCGCTAAAGATTTATTTATACCCAGGACTGTATTAAGAACAAGGGGGCATCCTCTACGTCTTGAGGAAAGAAAGTTTCTACATAAACATAGAAGGGGAGTTTTTACTGTAAGAGCAATGAGACTGTGGATGCATTTCTGGAGTGTAATAATATAACAAGTTATAATGACTAGGCTTCTGGAGTAGGGTTGTTGATCCAGGCATTATTCCGATTGCCAGATTGGAATCGGGAAGGAATTTTTTCTCTAAAATGAGGACAATTAACTTCTACCTCATGGTTTTTTTTTTTTTTTGCCTTACTCTGGATCAACACTTTAGCACAACAGGCGAACTGGATATACGTCTTGTCTTTTTTTCGGCCTTACAAACTATGTAACCGCATGGCATGTTCACACGGCGTGTTGAGTCTGTGTGAACATACGCTTTTAGATATGTTTTTGGATCCGTCTGTTGGATCCCAGACAGACCCAAATGTGTATCTAATAATAAGCAATGTGATTTTTACATTTAACACACATCGGCGTTCACATGAGTGATCGCCGATGTGTGTCACATTGCGTCTTTTGGATCCGTTCCAAGAATTGACGTGTCAATTCTTGGTCCGAAAGATGCAGCAGGAGCCCTATTAAAATGATAGGGTGCGATCCTGCTGCATCCAACACGCATACAAACACGCAACTACATGTTGGATCCGTTTAGGATCCGATCGACGCAGCGTTTTGGTCTGCGATTTTCGGATCCAACACTGATCCGACAACATATCCCAAAACGCTGTGTGATCATACCCTTACACCTCACAAAATAGTTTATAACTAGTAATTACCAGAAGGCTACTATATATTCGTGTAATTTTTTAAAAATATATTTAACATTTTATAGGAAGTTAGGAGGATTACAAGTTTGATTGTAGTTTTCTTAAAAATTTTAAAAATAACTACTTTTTAATTTTTTATTTTTTTTTGACTTCAGTTCAGATGAAGAATTGAAATTCCTATGTTTAACACCCCCATTTAAGAAACCACACCCTTCACGGGTATTTAGAACAGCACTTCAAAAGTCTATACTCTTAGATGAGTCACAGGAATTTAAGGAAAATAGAGGTAAAATCTCACAATTAAATTTTTGCAAGTTTTCAGTGATAATCCTTTATTTTATGGAAATTAATATATTAACCGAGAAGCACAACTCAATATTAGTTTCCTTGAATCTGCTGTTTTTAAAAATATTCCATACCGTATGTATCCCTAGTATGTCATTTGACTCAACCACAGGCCTCAGTATTGAGGGAGTGCCTACTGGACTTTGGCGCTTACATCTTATTACACTATTTTGTAGGCAACACATCAGGTTTGCTGACACCTAAAGGTGCTAAAAAGGAAAACACCCCTAAAAAGACCCCATTATAGAAAGTACACTCCTCAAGGAGTTCACCAAGGGGTGTAGTGAGTATGTTGACCCCACAGGTGTTTTACTGAAATTTTTAGATTTAGGCCATGAAAATGAAAAAATATTTTTCTTTTTCCAATAAATTTTACTTTTTGCCCCAAATTTTCATGGTCACAGGGAATGCAGGAGAGAAAGCACCCCAAGACCCATAGCCCAATTTCTCCTTAGTGTGGCAATGACCCATATGTGTTCATAAAATACATTTTAGATGTGTGGTCAGGAGTGGGATTTGCTTTTTTGAGCACAGATTTTGCTGGAATGGTTAGAGGCCCTCATGTAGCATTAACAGAGCACTCAAAGCACCAGAAAAGTGACCCATCAATAAATTAATATAGGGATATAGTGTGCTTTTTGATCCCACAGGCTCCTTACAGAATTTTTTAGAATTGGGTAGTAAAAAAAAAAAAAGAGAGAGAAAAAGCATTCCAAATCCTGTTGCCCATATGTGGTCGTAAAGTACATTTGGGACACGTGGTGGGACTCAGAAGGAAAAGGGTGCTATTAGAAATGTTTGGAAGCCTGCATGTTGTATTAGCAGCGCTCCCAAATTCCAGAAATGTGTAAATCACCCAAGAGTGACCATTTTGGAAACAACACAACAAAGTGAATTCATCTAGAGGTATATTGTGTATTTTGACCTCACAGGTGTTTTGTTTTTTTTTTAAATAAATTATGCATAAAATGAAAATCACAATGATCCTCAATCTCTGCCACACCTATTCTCAATAACATCGGTATGCGCTGTGTAAAAGTGAAAAATAGATTTCTAATTTTTCTGCCATGTCTACTCATTCTACAAGTCACCCTAGTGTTTAACTGGCTTTGCAAATGCTGTGATGTGCACTAAAATTATGAAACATCCAAATGTCGCACCATTTTACAGTGACCTTAAAATTTTAATCTGACAAGTTAATTCCCAGATATTATTTTGCAGTTGATAAGGGAAAAATTTAAACTGACATTTTTCAAGATTATGCTATGGTACTTCATAATAAAATCTGCATAAGTTCTGGTGCCTCAGCGGAAGATGAAGTAAAAAATAATAAAAGAATGCTAAAACTACTAATCGATGGATGAGTGGTACAGTTTAAAGCATACCATTCTTTTATGCAGAGGACAGGCTTTTAAGGGCAGGTTTCAAACTGGTAAATTTGTCCTTTTTGATCCTTTTTATAGTACATTCTGCACCGATTTTGCGTTCTTCCCTTTTTTACCTGTGGAGGGTACTTCGCTGGGGAAATGCTGCCCTGGTACAATACGTGGAACATCAGAACCAGAAGTGCTGGGGCCCTGTTTTGCCAACTATTTTAAGGGGTCGGATACAGCTTTAAAGAAGGCAACCTCAAATGCTTTATTAACTTTATTATATGAAGAATTCAGTGATTACATAAGACTAAAAGAAGATAGTGTGATATTGTGTATACTTTTGCATAATATAGATTACAAAGGCAAAGCACGCATAATATGGATTACAAGGGTTAAATACTTACATTACACCTATATACAGGTCAAAGCTTCACCAGGAATGACGCTCCATCTATCTATAACATCAGCTGGGAGAAGTGGGCCAGCGAAGATAGAGATGTTCCTGGGATACAACACTGTGTCCCTCTATAGCCCACAGGTCCAGATACTTCTAACTTCGCAACAAACCTTCTCAGCTTATATCTCATTTGAAACAAATGCCTGCGTAACCAAGTGTTACGCAAGCTAACAGATCAGTATTTTTCCAGTATAAGGCCTCCGCTCCTCCGAATGGCCAGTTCTTCAGAGGTTAACCTGGCATTGGAAAAATCCATCACCGGATGTTGAACACCCCCAGTAATAAGCCATGAACACCTGCATTCCCATATTTTTCCCTAAACATTGCTGGGTAGTATTATAAACATGTACAGCGTTCTCACAACAAAGTCATGTGAGAAACCCTGTGTACAGGGTTGTGTGGTCTCACTAAACTTTACCAGGACTTAGGAAATTTACAGCTCAAAGACTAGCTATTACCATCTAATATTCTTAAACAGATACTGTCAATATGTATTCGGGATGGTCAATTAATATCTTGGCACTACAGGCCCTCTCCCTGGTTCCCCAAAACATGCATCTTTAATACCTTTTCTTGGAAGGTAATAAGCATATGTTTGGCTTGTACAAAAGTATTGTACATCGCTATCAGGTTTTATTAGTTTTAGTTAAAAAACGTGAAAAAATACTGAAGTAATCATATTTAAGACTAGAGCCAAATTTTTAAACCACAGGGTGTTTTAAGCCACAAAATTTATGTATAGCCACCTTATAGCTGGGAAAAATAGATAGCAAAAAGGAGTGAGTAGGGTTAATAATTCAGTAGTACCTCACACCCTATACAGGCCCTATTATGAGCACTACCTATATTATACTACCTAAATTACAGGGAAAAACGTCCTAAGGACGACCCTGTCTGGAACCTTATCCCTGCCAAAAATATCCCTATTGAGCCCTACTACAAAATGGCACCTAAAGTGTTAAATGGATGTTGTGATAAAAAATTAGAAACAAAACGGCACTTACATTAGTATATGCAAATCCCAACTCACAAATAGTCCCAACATGTTTCGGTACCTACTTTTACCTCATCAGGGGAGATCAGTAGGCTGCATAAATCACGGGCATTGAGCATATGGCTCATAGTATGAGGTACTACTGAATTATTAACCCTAATCACTCCTTCTTTTTGCTATCTATTTTTCCCAGCTATAAGGTGGCTATACATAAATTTTGTGGCTTAAAACACCCTGTGGTTTAAAAATTTGGCTCTAGTCTTAAATCAGATTACTTCAGTATTTTTTCACGTTTTTTAACTAAAACTAATAAAAGCTATATTATTTCGTGCGCCTTTCCATGATTGTCACTTAAAGATTTGATTTGCGTATTGGAAATTAGCTCAGATTAAACTTAATCCTACTATTGAGCTACTTGGTGTATATATCGCTATCAGCACAATTTGCACAGCTAGCTTTTTGTACTACACTTTGGTTTTATGTGTGGCACTTTATGGCTTTGTTGTGGCAGCTTTTGCTATAATAAATTCACCTTCTTCCACGATCGAAAATAGACACAGTGTACACTGGATTCTTAGATCAAATCAGATAAGAACAATTTATTAATCCTTCATAGCTCTTTTTATATGGTTAGATGCTGAGATGGTGTCACTTCTAACCAATCATAGATAAGCCAAAATCTTATGGGATGTACATTTTAGACCAATCAGAACAATTAACGTCATTACTCATTAGAATCTGCTGACCAACTCATCAAGAATTGGCAATAATAAATAATTTCAATTATTAATCTAATGACATTAGACACAGATCAGATGTTTGTACAACTTCAGGATACTGGAGCACTGTGACCCAGTATCTCCCATTCTCTCGGGGTTATGTACATCGTATGATTTAAAAGTCAATATATTACATCTAGTCAGAATAAAAAGGCATATGATTCACTAAATGTAGCTTAACTAATTTCTGTGTGTATAAATCAATGTGGTCTGTTTATCTATGTGTATTTTATCAAAGATCAATTCATATGTCTGCCAACTTGAATGACTGGCAAAATGCAAAAACATGCATCTACAAATCTGTCAGCCATTTTGTGAATCTGTCTAATCTGTTTCTGACAGTAAATTAAAATTGATGCCTTGATTATCAATTCATGTAACAGTTATCGCTATTCTACTTCAGCTTCAGCACCTGGTCCGACTTATCTACCGCTCCCATGTACCTGTTGTAATCCATAATGTAGTAGGGTTTGTGGGTAATTGTACTGGCACCACGTACAGGGGCACGGGTAGTGCTGGGGCTGTGACAAGTGGGCAATATAAGCACATCCCTCTAATTCTTAGATTTTACAAGCAACAGAACATCGCTGGCTTGTGCCCTGCTTTCGCCCCTTCAGAGCAATTGCACAACAGAGTGTTTAGGGAGGCCCTTCTAACTTTTCTGCACAGTACTGCAGGCTGTTGTAAGTTAGAAATTGGAATGCTGTTATAAAAGCTATCCATATACAAATAACCTTTGTCAAGCAGTAGGTTTACCAAATTCCACTTTATTTCAGGGAAGAGAGGCATACTGTGGGTACTATTTGGCTGTCCTTACTTTTGTAAACTCTAAAACTGAGTGTACCTGGAGGTTATATTGCTTGGCTTATAGCGTTTAATCCTGTAATGCACTATTTTACTGGGCAGGTATTGGCAAAATTTAAGCCTGCCTTTAAAATCTGCGAGAGACTCGTCCACACAAATATATTTATCTGGGGTGTCGATCGCTGCAAATGTGGCTCTGAAACGATTTCTTAGGCCTCGTTCACACTGCTTGTTTCAGAACGTATTTATGGTCGGATTTCCGATCGTAAATATGTTCCGAAATCAGTCTGAAATAAGTTGCAGGCAATTTAAAAGCAATAGTAATGGGAAATACGTGTCGTCGTTCAGACGACAAGTATTTCCGTGCCGTATTGCAGGCGCGGATTTGCGGCCGCAATACGGCCGGAAAACAATGTGCATGTCAATTATTGGGCCGGATTTCGTGCCACACTTGTTGACACTTATTTGCAACTGATTTTCAACTTCTTTCGGAACGCATTTACGATCGGAAATCCGACATAAATACGTTCTGAAGTTAGCCGTGTGAACATCGGCTTACAGGCAGAACTTTTTACAAGTGATTTTAGGTGGGGTCATCTTAGATGAGCATAGTGCACTATCGAGGTCTCGCATCGCTGGAGGATGTGGTGGATTCGGAAAAGATGACCGCAAAGGATTCATCGTCCGAACTGCAGGCAAAATCTCTCTCAGAAGCGAGGAGAGTGTACGCCTCCTCTGCTGAGTAGCGTCTCTCAGAGGATTGGGACATTTTGTTTCTAAGGGTTAAGTGAAATGTAGTTGCTTTAACAAGTGTCTTGTTGGGAGGTGGGTGGATATAATGCTTAAATTCGTGTGGAGGATATAGCTTCTTTGCAAAATGTGAAAAAAAAGTACTTGTGCCATGTTTGCGGGAGTTTTGTTTTTGTGGTGTTCAATCTTCAGTAAAAATGTTATTCTACAGTTTGATACTCATCCGGCAATACCAAAAATGTAGGGTTTACGTTCTGTTTTGGTGGCTTAAAAAAATTCCAAACATTTTCGATATTTGAAATTTGCGCCGCGACATTGTTTTGTGCGACCAATAACTTTTTTGTACGGACACCTACGGATGTCAGTGAGGGTGCATTTTTTTGCGGGCTGAACCGTATTTTTTATTGCTAGCAGTTTAACTTTTTTATTTTATTTTTTTTATTTGTAAAATGTCGAAGGGGGTGATTTGAACTTTTAATACTTTATTTTTTTTATACTTCAAAACTTTTTTTTTTTTTTTTACTTTAACATTGTGTCCCCCTAGGGCACTTCACCACTAGGGGGCGCGATCGTTAATTCAGCCTAATGCATTGTATAGACAATGCATTAGGCTGCACCAAGGTGGTGTTTTCCCCACTTTCTGCCTGGGGCCAGAAGTGGGGCAAATGACAACATGGAAGCCTTCACAAGGCTTCCCGCTGCCATGTCCAGGCATCGGATTGCCGCAGTTATGCTGCGGTGACTCCGATCAGAGTGGAGAACGGTGAGCGACACTGTTTTTCATTCATTTAGACGCCGCGGTCATTCATCTTTGCCGCGGTGTCTAAAGGGTTAAACAGCGCGGGCGCATCCGCCCCCCGCACTGTAACCGCTGAGTGTTGGCTACAATTAGCCGCTAACACCCGGTGGCTGTGTAGCGGGGTCGTGCTGCGATTTCCCCCTGCACAACTCCTTAACCCCACCAGGAGGTGCCCATACGTCCAGGTGGGTTAAGGGGGTTAAAGAACTCGCTAAACAAAAAAGTATGCATAATCTCCTACACTAGCTCTTGCTCCGTGAGGGTAATTTCTGGATATGACGTAGACTTTCCTTATATAGGATAACATGTACACAACCAATAATAAGTTACACAGTTTGTAAGGCCAAAAAGACAGACGTCCATTCAGTTCAGCCTTTAGTGTTGATGCAGAGGAAGGCAAAAACCACCCATGTGGTGGAAGCCAGTTGTCCTCATTTTAGGGAACAAATTCCTTCCCAACTCCAATCTGGCAATCAGAATAAATCCCTAAATCAATGAGCCTTCTCCAGAATCTTAGTCACTATAACTTGTTAAATCATTGTACTCTAGAAATACTTTCAGACCCTTTTTGAACTTGTCATGGTGAATTCACCATGACTAGTTCCACTGGCAGAAAGTTCCACAGTCTCACTGCACTTACAGTAGAGAATCCCTTTCTGTGTTTATTTATTTAGAAACGTTCTTATCTCAGGACATCTCAAGGTGGACTGCAATACCCAGAAAGATTAGCAAGATTAGGGTTTTTTAGTTTAGAGAAAAGACGGCTTCGGGGGGACATAATAAATGTTTAAATATATTAAAGGTCAATCTAGAGATCTCTTCCAAGATCTAATTATACGCAGAACGATATTAAGAACAAGGGGGCATCCTCTACGTCTTGAGGAAAGAAAGTTTCTACATAAACATAGAAAGGGATTCTTTACTGTAGGAGCAGTGAGACTGTGGAACTCTCTGCAAGAGGAAATTGTCATGGTGAATTCAATAACCGAGTTCAAAAAGGGTTTGGATGCATTTCTGGAGCGTAATAATATAACAAGTTATAATGACTAGGATTCTGGAGTAGGGTTGTTGATCCAAGGATTATTCCGATTGCCAGATTGTAATCGGGAAGGAATTTTTTCCCTAAAATGAGGACAATTGGTTTCTACCTCATGGGGATTTTTTGCCTTCCTCTGGATCAGCACTTGAGCACAACAGGCTGAACTGGATGGATGTCTTGTCTTTTTTCGACCTTACAAACTATGTAACTGACATAGAGGATGCCCCCTTGTCCTGGATACAGTACTGAGTGTATAAATAGATCTTGGGAGAGATCTTTATATTGATCATTGATATATTTAAACATCTTTATTATATCACTCTGAAGCAGTCTTTTTTTTTTTTCTAAATGACCCTAATTTTGTTACATTTTTCTGGGTATTGGAGTCCACCCAGTCCTTTTATCACTTTCGTTGCCCACAGGGCTGTGGAGTCGGTAAGCCAAAGCTCCAACTCTGACTCCGAGACCTCTATCGATGAGCTGGATGATGCGGTTTCTCTTTTCTTGGGAAATCTTCTTCATAGCTACTCGAACCAGTGACCTTTTGCTTTGGAATTGGCTTACTAACACACTGAGCTATTAGGAAATGTGAGTACAGGTTGTAATTTGTAGTAACAAGAAGAAAAAGATTGCCCCACCACCAGGAGCAAAACCGTAACAATGCAGTTACATGACAAGAATCTGCAGAACTAAGCATATGCTAAATAGTTGCAGGTTAAAGTTCTGTATGAGATAGCCAAGATGATTGTCTATGAAATGGTAGTCTCACGTTCAAAATGCTTTCTGTGACCCAAAGAACACTGTCTCCACCTCCATGCTTGACAGTGGGAACATTATGTTTTGGGGTTGTTTCTCTGCTAAGGGCACAGGACTACTTCACCGCATCAATGGGAGAATGGATGGAGCCATGTTCCATGAAATCCTGAGTGACGACCTCCTTCCTTCCTTCCACCAGAACATTTAAAAAAAAAGGTTGTGGTGGGTTTCCCGCAAGCAATGACCCAAAACATTAAACAACAA
>JAODAL010045394.1:0-31989 GCA_025379985.1 Phyllomedusa bahiana
AACTTGAGGGGGGGAATGGGCCCACCTCCTTGAGGGTGCTCGCACCCCGCAGCATTTTTAAACTGACACAAGAACCTCCTTTACCTCCAAACAGCACAGCAGCTGAACCCGCGCCCAAGCCAGGTGGTCACTGTTTTTTCCCGTTTCAATTTTGTTATCCACTTTGGACCGGCAAAAAGAATGTCAAAGCCGATGCCCTGTCTCGTGCCTCGATATTAGTGGCGAAAAAGGAGGCTAAGCCTCAGCACATTGTACCCCCAGAACGTCGATATTTTGTGGCTCCCAAAGTCTCCAGCGTGCACCTCCGGGTAAGATGTATGTGCGTCCTGCACTCCGGAAGAGGGTGCTGAACTCGGGACATTGTTCTCGAATTGCCGGACACCCAGGGGTTCGAAAGTCGTCCTCTCTGATTTCCCATTTTTACTGGTGGCCGGATCTAGCCAAAGACGTGAAGGAATTCGTGGAGGCGTGTACCACTTGTGCGCGCAACAAGTCCCCGCGCTCCAAACCGGCGGGTCTGCTACAGCCTCTGCCCGTCCCTAACAGTCCTTGGTCCACATTGCCATGGACTTCATCACCGATCTGCCTTCCTCGGAGGGAAATACGGTCACTGGGTGGTCACTGACCGATTTTCAAAAATGGCGCTCTTCGTTTCCACTGCCTGGTCTTCCTTCTGCTCCACGTCTGGCCAACTCTTCTTCCAGCATATCTTCCGGTTCAACGGACTTCAACAACACATCGTCCTGACCGGGGGGGTTAGTTTGTTTCTAGATTTTGGGCGATGCCTCTGCTCACAATTGCAAGTCAAACTGGACTTCTCTTCGGCTTACCACCCGCAATCCAATGGCCAGGTCGAAAGGGTGAATCAAGCCTTGGGTACCTATCTCCGCCACTTCACATCTGCCAGACAAATGATTGGTCCAGCCCTGTTGCCATGGGCAGAATTCCCGTATAACTCCCTGGACTCTGATTCTGCTGGGGCATCCCCCCTTCTTCATCGTTTTCCCGGTCGGCATCCAGCCCACCCCTTCCCGCTGCCCTCTGCCTCCTCCATGTTTCCTGGGGTGGATAACTTCATCCGTGACCTCTCCGCCCTCGGGAGAGAGACGCGCCATCCCTGCTTCCGGGCCACCCTCCCCGTATGAAGGTCCAGGCAGACAAGAAAAGAAGACCCTCCCGTCTTTGTTCCCGGAGATGGGTATGGCTGCCCTGCCAGATACGTCCGCTTTAAAATCCCTAGCTCCAAGCTGGGCCCTCGTTATTTAGGCACCTTTGAAGTTCTGAACGTATCAATCCTGTTGCCCTAGAAGCTCCGGCTCCCTCCTACATGCGCATCCCAAACTCCTTCCCACGTCTCCCTGCTGAAACCGGTCGTCCATAACCAGTTCTCCCATTTCTGTGGTTTTCCCCCGTCTCCCGTAGCTGACTCCACCAAGTCTTTACCGTCAAGGAAATTTGGCCCTGGAAGACGTTAGGGGAGACAATTTTTTTGGGTGGATTGGAAGGGTTTTGGGAGAAGGGGGAGGCCAAAGCGGGGGGGCACTGTCATGGGTGTCCCTGCGGACCCCGTGCCGGTCCGCGGGCACACCCGCACCCCCGCTGCGGCTGCGGGCGATGCCGCAGCTCCGACGCCGCAGCCGGCAGCTCTGCATCCACACTTAACTCGCCACGCTCCTGTTCCGATCCGGGTGCGCGCTCCTGTGACTGGCTGGGCGCGGCGCGCGGTACTGCGGCCAAATTTAAAGGGACAGCGCGCCGATGATTGGTTTCATCGGGCGCTGGATCCTTTAAGCCTCTGCCCCTTTTCAGTAACCTTTCCGAATTGAAGTGCCCTGTGCCCTAGAGAGGAAGCAAATTTCCTATTGTGTCTAGCGTTATCCTGTGTACCGTACCTTCTGCCTCCGTCCCTCAACCACGAACCATTGCCGCCTGCCTTGACCTTCTGCCTGTCCCCGACTACGAGCCTGCTCCACAATTTTGTACCACGCCACACCTCGGCAGCCACCGGAAGCAAGTCACGTCAGGGGTAGTGACCTGGTAGCAATCCGCTGCAGCAAGTCCATCCCGCTTTGCGGCGGGCTCTGGTGAAAACCGGACCAAATTAGACTCCGCTCCCTGGCGTGGCTTACACCACCCGCTTGCGGTGGTCCAGAGGATCCACGTCTCTGGTTTGCCTCCGGGTAAGCCTAACCTGACAATATGGGGTACGTCCTGGTGGTGTTAAGGAGTTCTGCATTGGGATCGCAGCGCTACAGGTGTTAGCGGCTAATTGCAGCTAACACCCGGCGGCGGCGCCCCCGCGCTGTTTAACCCCTAAGTTAAGTGAATGAAAAACGGTGCCGCACATAACTGCGGGGATACAATGGCTGAACACGGCCCCAGGCAGGAAGTGGGGAAACCACCATCTTGGTACAGCCTAATGCATTGTATATACAATGCAGTAGGTTGTATAAATGATCGCATCGACTAGTGGTGAAGTGCCCTAGGGGGACTTAAAGTTAAAGTAAATAAAAAAAAAAGTTTTAGAAGTATAAAAAAATAAAAAAAATATTAAAAGTGCAAATCACCTCCCTTTCACCATTTTATAAATAAAAGAAATAAAATAATAAAAAAAGTTACACATATTTGGTATCGCCGCCTCCGTAAACGTCCGATCTATTAAAATATAACATCATTTAACCCATACGCTGAACATCGTAGAAGAAAAAAATTCCAAACATCAAAATTGCGTTTTTTTGGTCATTTCATGTCCTATAAAAATGTGAATTCATGCATTCCAAACTGCTAGCAATAAAAAGTGAACTTCAGCCTGCAAAAAATGCACCCTCACTGATGTCCATAGGTGTTAGTACAAAAAAGTTATTAGTCGCAAAAGATCTGGCCTTATATGAGGCAGACGCACCTGAACTTAATCAGGTAGCCCAAGACCCGGACTGCCCAGGTGGAGTGGGGCCCACCCTCGCTATCCCCACTCCAGCCCGTTACAATGGGTTTTACTAAACCCCCATACATAGAGACTAATAGATCTCTGAAAATTTCTCTTTCTGGTTGCTTGTTACCTGGTAGCCATAGGGTATCTTGGGCATATATACCTTCCTTCTATGACCAGTCTAGACACTCTGTTACACATCCTCCCCCCCTGTTTCAGACCCGGGGCTGGAACACATCTGTACACAAGACAATGTACCCGCGACAAGGCATCAGCATTCTTCATTTGGGTCCCTGGCCGGTGCTTTACTGAAAATTTGTATTCTTGCAGGGCTAAGAACCATCTCGTGACCCTTCTATTCTTTTCTTTGTTCTCACCCCATCCATTTGAGGGAGCATGATCTGTAATTAATTCAAAATGCCGGCCAAGTAGGTAATATCGGAGTGCTTCTAGGGCCCATTTAATGGCTAGGCACTCTTTTTCCACTATGGCATATTTTTTTTCATGGTCGTTTAACTTCCTTCTTGAACGACAGTACCGGGTGTTCCTCACCCTTCCGTACCTGTGACAGTACCGCCCGCAGTCCCACATCCGACACATCAGTTTGAAGGACAAACTCTTTCTTAAAGTCAGGGGTTACTAGCACTGGATGAGCACACAGTAGGTTTTTAAGGGTCTGGAAAGCTGTTTCCGCTTGTGGGGTCCACTTGACCATAACAGGGGCTGCAAGGGAGGCAAAATTGGGTATAAACCTTCTATAGTAGCCTTTAATGCCTATGAAGGCCCGCACTTGTTTCATGTTCACAGGCTGCGGCCATCTCTGTATGGCTTCAATTTTGCTTATTTGGGGTTTTATCAATCCACGGCCTATGTTGTACCCCAGGTACTTGGCCTCCTCCAGGCCAATGGTGCACTTTTTTGGATTGGCTGTGAAGCCTGCCTCACAAAGAGATTTAATAACAGCCTGTACTCACGGAAGATGGGATTCCCAATCTGGATTTTGGATGATTATATCATCCAGATAGGCTGCGGCATAAGGACTGTGGGGTCTCAAAATCCTATCCATAACTCTCTGGAACATGGGCGGTGCCCCATGTAGCCCAAAAGGCAATACCACATAATGGAATAAATTTCCCAAAGGTGTGGCAAAGGCAGTTTTTTTCCCTTTTCCTCGTCTGTTAAGGGAATTTGCCAATACCCTTTTGTTAAATCAAGAGTGGTTATATACCGTGCATTGCCCAGCCTGTCAATAAGTTCATCCACCCGTGGCATTGGGTATGCGATGAACTTGGAAATAGCATTTTACGAAAGTCAGTACAAAACCTCCAGCTGCCATCTGGCTTGGGATCAGCACTATGGGGCTGGACCACTGGCTATGGAACTCCTCAATTACCCCAAGTTCCAGCATTTTCCTTACTTCTTCAGAGATAACCCCCCTCCTGGCCTCGGGTATTCAGTATGGTCTCAGCTTAACCCTTTCAACTGGTTCTGTAATGATGTTATGTTGAATGAGGGACGTGTGACCTGGGATGTTCGAGAAAAAACCCTTGTTTTTAAAGAGGAACCCTCGTACTTCTACCTTTTGTGTCTTAGAAAGGGAGTCAGCTACCTTTACCTCGGGTAACAAGGGCTCTTCTGCGCCCAGTGGCTCTGGGGCAGATGAAGTGTCTGCAGCAAGAGATAGTCGGTATTTCCATGGTTTTATGAGATTAATGTGGTACACTTGCTCGGGCTTCCTCCTACCTGGCTAACGGATCTTGTAATTCACCTCGTTTATTTGCTCTATTACCTCAAAGGGCCCTTGCCACTTGGACAAGAACTTGCTCTCGACTGTAGGGATCAGCACCAGAATATGGTCTCCGGGTGCAAACGTACGTGTCCTGGCACTACGGTTATATACCCTCTGTTGGGCCTCCTGAACCTGAGCCATATTCTCCCGCACAATAGGCATTACCGCCGCGATCTGATCCTGCATTTGTGCCACGAACTCTATGACACTCCTATAGGGGATCGATTCTTCTTCCCAGGCTTCTTTCGCCACATCTAGAAGGCACCTAGGGTGACGACCGTATAGTAACTCAAATGGGGAATACCCTGTGGAGGATTGCGGGACCTCACGGATGGCAAACAGGAGATAGGGGAGCAGGAAGCCCATTTTTTTCCCATCTTTGTCCCCACTTTCTTTAGCATCCCTTGACATTTTATTATGTGACAATATGGTCCGCACACCATCAAATAATTAAGTGGGGCTAGGAAAGGGCGGGTCCCCCGGACTAAAATTTAAGGTTATTGACTCATGCACACCAAAGGGGTATAATGCAAAAAGTGATTTTATTTACAAGGGGGCGCAGAACAGCTCAAATTAATCAATGAACCCATACTCAAAAAAAGTCTGACAAATTTTTACATAGAAAAATTGTAAACTTGGCAATTTGATGTCAATATACGACTTTTCGGCGGACGCCTTTTCAAGTGACATTTGTGTAAGAAAAGAAATACATAACAACAAAACAACAAAAAAAGTGGGGGACAATGTCTGATTATGAAGCGAACAACGGAAAACCAGAATATAAGGGGGACAATGTCTGATTAGGGAAGCAGTAAAAAAAAAAAGAAAGGGAAGAGTTTATACAAAAAATAAGTTTTGTCCCCGTACGCTAAACCGCATGGACTTTGAATAGGTAAACGACGAATTTGGGGACCGACATGTGAAAAAACCCCTTTAACCCGGGAAATTTCTGTCCTGTGTGGGGGGGTAAAAAAATTCTCCTTTGGTGACGGAAGAGCACTTGCACACCAAAACCCAAGGAATGTGCCTTTTCGGGGGGTAGAAAGAGCCATTTGTCTGCAATCAAGGGGGGCCCGCTAGGGGGACAATTTTCGCGCCCCCCAGGGCAACATTTTTATGGCCATCTTTGAGAGGGACCAATCTACCAACATCCCATTTTCACACGAATGCCAAACTCGGGCTTCGAAAATTTTCGTAAAATTTTTCGCTTTTGGTTTGGGCTCAGAAAAACCCTCCTCGAGTTCCGCCTACATAAATTCCTTTTTTCCCACCTACGTTTTACCATACATATAACACCCAGCAATTAATTTCCTGGAATACC
The DNA here is from genome assembly GCA_025379985.1 of Phyllomedusa bahiana. Lineage (NCBI taxonomy): Eukaryota > Metazoa > Chordata > Amphibia > Anura > Hylidae > Phyllomedusa > Phyllomedusa bahiana. The sequence goes on from JAODAL010045394.1 coordinate 6,040, forward strand.
ACCATTAACCTGACCTGAAGGAATTTGTCGTCTGATTTATATAAAAACCCACAGACCGTCAGTCTTTTACATTTCCCCCAAACAACATGCTCCGAACACCAAAAAAAATTACCACGATCACATTTTACCAGGATACACCGGTATACAAGCCCCCAAATACGACACCCCTTACAGAAATGACAAAAGGTTTTTACAACCAGTTATCCCCCAAAATCTCTTGACCCAAAATTAAACATCTCCTTGACTTTGAAACAACACTACTAGCCCCGACAATAATCCTCTTTACAACGCATTCCCCTTGTCTTGAAGTACCACCCCTTTAAGGCCAAAGTTCACAAAACTTTTGACCCATTGGGCTATTCTGAGACGGTCATACCCCAGATAAAAAAATTCCAAACCTTCCCCTACAGTGCTTCAAGAGAAATAGAAAATTTACGGGGACCATTTGGTTAGGGCAACTTGGGGCCAAACCCGCAAGACAACCAGACAAATACTCTTTCAACCCCCAAAATGGCACGTTCCCTTTCTTTGGTGTTTCACGTGCTCTTTTCCCGTCACCAAAGGAATTTTTCACCCACCCCCACAAGGACAAAAATCGGATTTAAGGATTCTCACATGCGGGCCACTCGTCGTTTTCCTAATCAAATTCCAGCGGTTTTAGCGACATGGGGCAACCCCCCGGCAAAGAAAGACCCCATCTCTAAACAAAAATCCACTAACCCCATGTAAAAAACCCAACTGTCAATCCCACTCACTTTCTTAAATTTTAATCATCACCCTCACAGCTACGATTTCAGGTGTTTAACAGGCCCGGGCCCACGCCGGGGCCAATCGTAAACGCCCCCTTTTCTCAAACGGGGCGATACTGGATTTACACCCTGAAGGGACTTTTTGAAAACCTAACGGTCTCAATCGGAGTTTGACCCTGCGCTAAAAATAATGAAATGTTTTGTAATTTAAAGCTTTTAATTATAATGATTTTGGGGGAGATATTCATTTTCCCCTAGTCACATTTTTTATAATCACCCCATATATTTTTTATGATTACAAAAACTTTAAACTGTCCTGTTTATGTTTTAGATCAAAAAGGCATCATCTATATGGTCGATTTTCGGGCCTATACTCTTATATGTATGTACACATCCCTTTTATTTTTTTACCCTTCTTCTCCTTATTTTGATTACGTCTATTTCCACTACCTTTTTTTAGGCTCATCTCTCCCCTCTTACTCTCTCCCATACTCTAATCTCATCCTCTATAGCATTTTCCCTTATTTTCACCACTTTTATAGTGCCTTATCTTTCCATTTTATTGAAACCCGCGCCCAACTACAGGGCGCACGCGCCAATGCCGCGCATGCGCAGTACCTTTTGCCCTTTCTGCCCATACCACAGCTCGCGCATGCGCGGAACCGTTCGCCGCGCGCGATGACTTTATCCGGGGCGCCCCAAAAGTCCTGCGACGCCGCATCTTCTACAAACCCCGGGACGTACTCCGTTTTCCCCAAAACAGGTAGCGGTTTTTAACTGAAAAAGGCATGCTGTTTTCTTTATCAGTATTGCCCCTTTTTTTATCCACCTTTTTTCCAGTCCGGGACATTGCCAGCATTCCCCTGGGATTGTTCTCCCTATTCCCCAGCTGGTTTACCCTGGTAGGCTCTTTTAAAAATCACCCTATCTCTTACTGTCAGCCACACCATCCATTACTTAGTATTTTGTCTTTTCATTCCCTTTTGTCACACTGTTTTTCGCTTCCTGCCCGATATTCCATTACCCACAAATTTATCATTGAGGTAAGGTATTTATTTCCCCTTTTTCTTTACTTATTTTACTAGTAAAACTCTTCCCTTACTCTATTCTTTTTCTGCATTCCCTAATCAGAATTGTCCCACCCATAAATCGTTGTTTTCCGTTGTTCCATTTCCCTAATCAACATTGTCCCCCTCAAAATTCTGTTGTTTTTTCCGTTGTTCACTGATTTCTTTTCTTATTTACAATGTCACTTTATAAAGGGGTTCCGCCGAAACGTCGACATATTTACTCAGTTCCGCCAAGATTTTTCATAATCTATGTAAAAATTTGTAAAACACTTTTTGAATTTATTGAAAAATTTGAGAGTTCTTTTCGCCTCTTGTAAATAAAAAACACTTTATATATTAAACCCTTTGGTGTGCATGGCAAAACCTTAAATTTAGCATTTTTTAAACCTCTCAAACCATCCATCGGGCTGTGGATGGAGACAATTTTGTACGGTTTTTATTGGAACAACTTTCACAGTTCTTTTCATGCCGGACATAAAGGGGTACCCTGATCCGTCCTATTTCCTTTGGAAGCCCACCCCCTAAACACCTTACCACCCTTAGCAAATAGCCTTGGGAAATTTGGTTACATAAAGGGTTTTCCGGGTACCGAGTGGGAAGTCCAGTTCACGATAATATGTTGGGGGGCCTCGGGGAAATTGACAAAGGGCCCACAATTTCCCTGGCTATTTCCCCCGAACGGGCCCCAAAAATTGGGGGGGGGGACCCCAGGGCTACAAGTGAGTCTAAGGGGGGCCGAAAGCTGGCACTCTGGGCAGGACCCACAATACTCTTTCACCTCCTTATAAATTCTCGGCTAAAAGAACCATTGTAAGATTCTTTCGGTGGTTTTTTCATCTCCCAGATGCCCTCCCATTAGATGACCGTGAGCCAGCTCTAGCACAGTCCTTATATAAATTTTTGGGACCACCAGTTGCTCCACTAGCTCTTCTCCTCTTTTCACCACTTAAATATAACGGGTTTCCCGTTTTACAGCCATGTATGGAGTGAAAGTGGGGGTGTCAGGCTCCACTGGTTAACCGTCAAATCATTTTTACGTTTTCCCGAGCTCTGGCAAGGGTATTTAGGTCTTTCAATTGCTCCGTCCCAAACTGGTCCTTTCGCACCTCAAGATTAGGCATTCTGCCACTAGGGGGCTCTGGACTGCTCTGACCTTCTGGGGACACCTCCTCATGGGGCTCAACTTCTTCTCCTTCCCCAGTCATGACTGAATAGGGAAAAGATTCCTCCTCAATTGGGGCTTCACTGAGCGATAGGGTATTAGAGACTTTATGTCCCCATTATTCCCAGAAATGTGGAAAGTCCTGCCCCATGATGCATCATGCATTAACATGGGCACTACCCCTACCAAAAATTTTACGGCTCCGAACTGGGTATGGATGTCCAGCATAGCAGTGCGGTAATGGCGAGTGTCCCCATGTATGCAGGTCACCCCCATCGTTTTCTCCAGACGGGCCTCTGGTTTCACCAGATCACCGTTTACTAAGGTTACCAGACTACCCGAGTCTAACAACGCCTTCACCTCATTACTTCCTAAAGTAACGGAACACATGTGTGCCTCACCCCCAGTGTCTGGAAATGCTACACAAGCACGCTTCACATACAGTGATACATGGTGGTTTATATATGAGACATCACATTGCATAGGTTCCTCATACAGTGGGCAATTGGCAACTATATGACCTGGGATTTTGCACCGGAAACATTTTATGTCCTTATTGAGTTTCTAATGGAACCCAGACTTCCCTGGTACGGCTTGCCAGCTTCTAGAGTCTGGGCCGTCAGTCTCTCCACGTGTACACACAAACATCTGTGCTCTGCCAGTCCCCTCTTCCCTTAGAACAGTCTTACCAGAAAGTCCTGGAGATCTCCGCTGTGGGGCTAGGGGTGCTGCGGCAGACTCATCAGCTCCTCCGCTGCTGTATACCTCTCAACTATCTGTTCAGCGTTCTTGGGGTCTCCATGGCTCACCCATTTGCACAAGGCGATTGGGAGGGATCTCAGGTACTGGTCCATCACCACCTGTTCCACCATAGGATTTCTTTCTTCAGTTTGTCATAGTTCATAGCATCTTGTGATTCCAGGTCATAATAGGCCTTTTGGGGTTCTCCCGAAAGGAAGGGTGCCAACAGTTCTACCCACTGCTCCTTTGGCCAATACTCTCGTTCGGCAGTTCTTTCAAAAATGGTCAGGTAGGCTTGCACGTCATCAACGGCTGTCATCTTTTACAGAAAGTGGCTGGCTCTTATGGAGGCTTGCGTTGCGTCTGCAACCCCCGGGGCCGGTCCTGCGACACTGGCGAGTTGCTGCACGATCACTTTTAGGGTCTCCCGGTCTTTTCTCTGCTCCTCCTGAGTAGCCTCGAGTTGCGCTGTCAGCCTGCGGCCTGTTTCCTCCAGCACTCTTTGCTGCACTCTGGTAGCCTCCTGCTGCACACGAGTAGCCTCCTGTTGAGATGCCACAGCTTGCAACATCGCTTTAATTACATCCTCCATGTTTAAGATGTAACACAAATAGGACTCCGGCCTTTAAAATTTCCGGTTTTGCTTTTCTATGCCAGAAATTAATGCCCGCATCCTCCACCACTTGTAGGGGATTGGGTAGCAGGGTGGTCGTCTCCTGGGTAGATGGGCACAGAAATCCACACTACAAGGAAAGTTCGTTTAAAACTGACCGCAGCCAGTTTTATTGTTTAGCAGATGGTACAAAAAAAGAAAACAAACAAAACAAATCCTATGCCTGTCCGGCTCTAACTACACATCAGGACAATCCTCCCCTCCCTGTTGGCCTATTACCAGTCACCAAAAACAACAGTATCACTGTACCACAAATAGACGCTCTCACAGGCTTGTAGCAGTTCACCTGTCCCAGGCTGAGAGAGAGAGTGACTGCAGATCTGGCCTTATATGAGGCAGACGCACCTGAACTTAATCAGGCAGCCCAAGACCCAGACTGCCCAGGTGAGTGGGGCCCACCCTTGCTATCCCCACTCCAGCAAACCAGCCCTTTACAATGGGTTTTACTAAACCCTATACATAGAGATCTGGTTTGCTTGCTACCTGGTAGCCATAAGGTATCTTGGGCAGATATACCTTCCTTCTATGACCAGTCCAGACACTCTGTTACAATATATTCATGTGTCTATTGGGGTTATTGAGTAATTTGTGAATTACTGTATTGTTTATATTCTCATGGGGTTGTCGAAGGGCTTTTTGTTTTTGGATGGTGCTTTCTTAATTGTCTATTTATTGTAATGCTTTTAACTGTTACCTAATACAATTCTATCTATGTTTTATTTCTTGGCTTGAATAAATTGTATGGGATTTATATGGTTTGGTCAGTGATCTCTATATATTAAGTGTTTTTTGCTTGGATTGGTAATTACATCTAAATGTGTCTGGCAGAAAACTGAGATAATTTCCAGAATTGCATGTAATGCAATAGACTACACACATGCCAGACTGCTTCTTCCTAACAGGAGTTACAAAAGAATTTTGGGGCCTCTTTTGAGTGAACTTCCCTGCTTATAACCATTGTTATTTTGTGGGACTATAGCCTGCTATAAAATGGGACGGAATCGAATGTTTTCATAACATATACTGTGGTTGACATTGCTCTTCCTGCTGAGAAGATGGGTCACAATGTCAACATTGACCAGTGATGCAGACAAGAGTAGACCAGATTCGTCAAGAGTTAAACAAAATTTCTGACTTCAGTTCAACAAAAGACATTTATGATGTTTACTTAAATTTTCTGGACCATTTAGCTGAACTGACATGAGTTATTGCATGTGATATCTGGCCAGAAATCTTACTGACCAGTCAACGTTTTTACTACTGTGGAAGCTGCCAGCATCCCCTCTTAAAATAAAAACAAAACTGGTCAAATCTCACTTTTCTCATAAGATCTGGATGAAATAATGGATAATTTTGCCAGAAAGTACCTTTTGAAGTTTACATTTCCATGGATGTTTATTTATTATTCCCTCATAACAATGAGGGGGGGTTTTGGATAAACTGTACAGCTCTAAAAAAAAATACATTTTTCTATCCCTCATTGTTTGTGTTGCTGGATGTTACAAGTTAAATAAAGTCAAACAGACTTTTAAAATTGAATGTTCATGATTTTTTGATCTCCCTTTCCCCTACTTCATATGGAAAATGTTTGTTCTATGCTGCCCCTTCCATGCGGCTGCTCCTTGTATCTTCCGATAGTAAAAACCGCATTGCTGTGGAAACTGGCATGTGGCGGTGATATCACTAACCGAAATCGCTGGTGCCAATCCAAATAAACAAGACCTCCGATATTTGCTATCAGTTGCCCTTCATTGCCATGCATGCTTGTGTTTTGACCCAGATAGCCTTCTTGGATCCATATCTCTTGGAATTGTCGCAATTTTGTGTTTCTCTAGTTTTAACTTTGCCTTTGCTTCTGTTCTCTCCTTCTGGATTTATTAGACTATGTCCACACAGAATAGTTCCTTGGTAGGATTATCAGACAGTTTTTAGATTTGGAAACCACCTGAAAACCGACACGAAAACAACCCCATAGACTTTAATAGAAAATCCGTTCAGTAGTCTACACTACCGACGGTGTTCTGAAAAACCTAGAGCATACACAATCTTCGCCCTTTTTTAGACAGAAGGGGGTTGGCAAATTTAATGGCTAGGGGGACGGCAATCCACAAACCCGGGGTGAACCCTCCCCCAAAGCCAAGCCCCAAAAGATGAAAAATTTTTAAACAAGTTCAACTGGCATTTTTCATATGCCCGGTGGACTTTGCCTTTTTTATTGTTTTTCCTTCCAGTTTTTGACTCATGGGTTTCCCTCGACTACTCCATTAACCTATTTCGCAACATCCTGCTTCCATCAGTGAAAAAGTGACAGCCACATTCTGGGATCCCCACTGGTTTTAAAACCCCAAAATCGTTCATGGATCCCTACTGAAAAAGAAAGGTCATCGTCTCCAACCCACCAAATCTGCCCCAGACCGAACATTTTTTCTTTTAAGGCATAAAGCTTAAGCACTGCAATGATTCGCTTTCAACATATAGGGAACGTTAAATAAATACTTTTTACAAATACATTGCATTTTTTTTTTACTTTATTGAGGAGATAAAAGCAATTTTATCTGCTCTGAGCGTCCACAGGTCAGACTCTGAGAGCAGGAAGGGACATCACCACAGGTCGAGAACAGAGTGTGTTATCTCTAATACACGAAGGAAAGTAATTACTTGTTTACTTTGAGCTCTTAAGCTCTCTGGAGTATAAATAACATCTCATTCTTTCATATCAGTGCAACTGGAAGAGCTGTGAAAATTGAGCTGATATGCTAATTACTGCTTTAGAACTACCCACAGCCTAATCAGGAAGACACAGGAAGCATTAATCCAAAGCAGCTTTGGCTCTGTGAAACAGCATGGTGATACAACCTCTTTAAACTTTAATAATAAATAATATTAAAATAATCAAGACACAAATACAAAAGAACGGTCTCAAAACCCTATACTTACCCTGTCTTCTTAAATACACTAACCCTACCTAGCCAAAAGAATGTGGCAACTGCCCTAATAATAATGATAATAATAATAATAATCTTTATTTATATAGCGCCAACATATTCCGCAGCACTTTACAATGTAGAGGGGATAATTACAGACAAACCAGACATTACATTATAAAAAAGCTACTGACAAATGAGACACGAGGTGTGAGGACCCTGCTCGCAAGAGCTTACAATCTATTAGGGTGTATGGGTGAAACAAAGGGTGAGGGGAACCTGACCGGAACTTACTCCTGAATATTAGTGATCAATTCCCTACAAAGAGGAGGTTATTGATAACTAACCAGAACACTTAATTAAAAAGTAAAAAAACACATGTAATAAAACACACACACCACCCTTTCCTCAATAAAAATGCCAATCATCCCAAAACAGACCAAATATTTAGAAATTTGGTATCGCTGCTTGCATAATGACGTAGTCTATAAATCTGTCACATTATTTTACACTCACAATGAACGCCATAAAAAAAAATAAAAGAACTATGGCAGAATTGTGATTTTTGTTAATCCCGATTAATAAAAAGTGATCAAAAAGTCATATAAAACCCAAACACTATAATTGTATCGCTCTGGGAGTAAAATTAACATGTAATTTAAACTGCATGTTGAGCACTGTGAAAATTTTAAATAAAAACGCTATCAGGATTGCTGTATTTTCTTTGTTCTGCTTCTCAAAAAAGAGATATAAAGGCGACTACATGTCCCATAAAATAGTACCAATAAAAACGTCAACTCATCCTACAAAAAAGCTTTGTAAACAGAAAAATAAAAAAAGTTATGGCTTTCACAATTTGATGCTATAAAAATGCTATTTTTTACAAAAGCATTCATATTGGGTAAAAGTAGTAAAACCTAAACGACTGTATAAAATCGATACAGTCTTAGTTGTACTGATCCAAATAGTAAAGTTATTATGTAATATATACTGCACAGCAAAAGCTGTAAAAATGAGACCCAAAAAACAATGATGGAACTGCATTTTTTTTTTTCACAGCCCAATGCTAAAAAAAACTGTGAAGCACCTGTAGGTCCAAAATGCACAATACACCCCTAGATGAATTCCCTTAGGAAATGGGGCGTCTTCTGGAAGGTTTCATCTGTTCTGGTACTTTGGGGGCTTTGCAAACGTGACATGGCCCCACCAAAATCTGTGTTCCAAAAGCCAAATAGGGCAGCCTCCCTGAGGCTTGTGGTTGAGTCAAATAGTGTTTCTAGGAACACAAATGGATATCTCTAAAAACAACAGAATCAGTGGAATCAATATCATGTTGCATGTCCCTGATACCATCTAGTGTGTTCCAGTGAATAATGTATAAAAATTGAAAACATATAAAAAAAAGTGTAATTTTGAAATTGCTTTAATTCCTGTAAAACACCTAGATTAACAAGATTTATAAATGCTGTTTTGAATACTTTAAGAGGTGCAGTTTTTTTTATATACTGAGTCATTTATAGGGGTGTTTAACATACAGACCCATCAAAGTTATATCAGAAATGGACTTATTCTCAAATTTTCTGGAAAATGTGTAAAATTGCTACTAAATTTATAAGCCCCCTAATGTAAAATAATAAAAAGACAAATGATGCCAACATAAAGTGGACATGTGGTAAATGCTAGCTATAAACTGTTTGGTGTGGTATAACTATTTGTTTTGCATGCAGAGCTTTTTGAACTTTGAAAATGGCAAATTTTTCCAAATTTTCACGACATTTTGATATTTTTCACAAACAAACAAGAACTGTATAGACCAAAATGTATTATTAATGTAAAGCACGGTAGTGATGGTAAGTGGTTACATTAACTTCAGGGGAACCTGTGTGTATGATAAATCATTTGAGGCTGGCCCGGTGTGTATTATAATTAATAGCAGGGAGTGTAAGGCAGATTTTTATTTATTTCAGGGGGCACATTTCTTGGCATCATTATATTCAGGGAGGCAATATGCAGATCCAATATATTTAGGGTGTACAGTATGTGATGTTATGAAGAGTTTGTCTTACTATAGAAACAGATGATCTGCTGCAAAAGTAAGAAGCCACAAATGCCTGGCTGGAGAATACTGAAGGTCCATGCATAGCTGAAAAACTTCATGGCAGTCTGGAGCAAATGGAGAAGAAAGAAACAACTTACAAGTCACTGCATTTCATTGTGTATTCGACCTCTACTGTATGTGGCATCAGTATTGTTTTTACCACAGTGTCCAGTACATTCTAGTTTGTAAAACACCTCCTAGCATATCTTTATATCTTTACCATTACTTATACTGGTAGCTGTATTTTTTCATGTTAATAACCTCTATCACAGTCGGTATCATGATTTTACATTTTTATACTCGATTTTTAAAATAGGAATCATATTCTGCACTGCCCTACACCGTGAACATTCCTCACACCAAAAAGGCATTCCAGCCCAAGTTAAAAAAAAATGCAATCTCACCCTTGTATTAGCCCCTTTGCTTCCCTAAATCATCAGGGGTTCTGACATTAATCCTTTCACTTTGCAAGGTACAAAGATGTTCATGCTAACATTTTTACTGCCCTAGACCACCAGGAATGCAGACGATGACCTTCACTACACTAGACCTGGTTGGTGTTTAAAACTGTGTAGCCCAGCTTGCAGGAAATAGTCCCCAACTGCCCCAATATAAAACTATAAAGGCTTAAATATAACAATGCCATTAATGCATCTGAAAGCTACAGAGGCTAGCAGCTGTGAAGAGCATTTGACTGGGTAGGAAAGGGCCCAAGTTAAAGTTTTGCATTAGCGGCCATGAGCCCTCTGCTATGCCCCTTCACTTAACTATTTAGTTTCAATAATATATTAAGTGTTTCTTGAATGATTCCATAGCAACCAAAGAATGGATTCAGAAACTATTTAAAGCATTTTTTTTTTTGTTTTTCTCATTTGAAATAAGACTTGTGCCTGTAATTATAATGAGAATTTGGCTTACTCTTCTTCATAAATTATAGTAAATAATCAAGACACTTTTTCCCTGGCAAAATATAAAGTGTCTCATTAGCGCGTATCAGCTCATTCCAACCCATGTGAGTTGTATGTAACTTCATAATTTAATTTTTTCATGGAAAGACCTTTAAGCATGGGGTGTCAGTATTGCAAATATATGCATGAAACGAGAAAACAACAAATCATTTAGAGTGGAAGCTGATATGCTTTTTCTGAAGGAAAGCTTTACTAGTCTTTACTGCTTAGTTATTAAATATGAGGTATTAAAATTTTAATGGGCTAAGAAAGACATCTACAGTATATCCATGTCAGGCATTAGTATGGAAAAAAATAGCAAGTGCACAAGACCCCATCCCATATAGCCCTCCTGCTATAGCCTGAATAAAAATTTTGGGAAAGCAACTATTATTTTGTAGTGACAAGATGCATGAATAGAAATTACTTTATAATCATAAAACCTATTTTCTATTGGTGAAATGAGAAAAGTACCAACATTCTATATGTATACCTGTGCTTTGGCTATTGACATAATGATTACCATCTTCCCTGGTCCTTTATGTGAAACACACTCCTCCACATGAAATTGCAACACCAAGAAGTAAAAGTCTTGGAATTATGGAAATCACAGAATCCAAAGGGGTTTTCCAAAACTTCTAAAAACCTACCTACCACCACCACCTAAATAGAAAATTAACCCAAACTTACCTTTCCCATCACCACCACTCCAGATTTCCTCACCAGGATGTCAGGTTCATGGATCACACAATGCTGCAACCAATTTCTGGCCTTAGCAGTCACATGCCTGCATGTACAGCACGTGACCAGAGAGATCAGTGATTGGCTAAGGTAAGTTTTAACTAACCTGCATGGAATCCAATGGGATTTCACATTAAAGAGGTGACATGTCGCTTCTATTTTTTTCTGCATCACAGATTTAAAGTTTGTGGTGGAAAAATATCTGCACTGTTGTTTACTGTTTGAGATATGGCACAGATTCCTATTGATAACAATGGGATAAAGCTAAAAATACTGCAACATATTTTGCCACACTAAGGGCCACATGTATGAAACTGTTTAGGTCTAAAACTCACTCTTTTGCCCATAGAAACCTATGGGCAAAAAACTGAGTTTTACACCTAAAAAAGGTTCAAACATGTAGCCCTAAAAAGTCATAATATCTTGTCATAATACATTTTTTAGTCAACAACTGGACAATATCTGCCTGGAGTTTGCATGTCCTTCCTGTGTTTGCATAAAATTTGATCTGCTTACTCCAGTTTCATTTCACTCTCCAAAATTGCTATATAATATAGTATATATATAATATATATAAAAATATATTTTATATATATATATATTATATATAACAATATATATAATATATATATATTAATCTACACACACAATATATATATATGTGTGAGTGTGTAGATTTAAAGTGAAAAATTCAGATTGTGACCCCCAGTCTGGATACGGAGTGGTGAGCATGATGATGATCTCTGTATAAAAACCCTCTTGTTGGGGCTATGTTTCTCTTTATTAGCCAAGTCTAAGTCCAACATCTCAATAAGGTATGTAAGTACTCCTTTTCAAGTGCAGACTGACTAGAAAAACATGTCATTAATTAAAATAATTTACAGTTATTTGTTTGAGGCATGTGTAGTGTACAGGATTTTACCCCCCTTGCACCTGTTAACCCTTGTAAATATTATAGGAATAATTATATGCTGCACTAAAGTAAATGCACTAAAATTATATTTTGTACTGTGATTGATTACAGGTGTTATACCAAGTAAGATCATGGTGATGACATGTAACAGCACTTTGTGAAAGATTAAGATCTGCTAAGTTATGATGATAATATTGCTGTATGTGAATGTATCAGAAATGCAGCCAGGAGGGAGGGGTGAAGAGAAGTTGCTATGGTCAACTAGTTGGGTTGGGTAGGGTAGGTAGGAGTGAGCCCTCCAAAAAGTATATAAATAGGCCTTAGAGTAAGTGATAAGGTGTGTGGTAGTTCATATAGAGTGCTAAGGTTCAGTTCTTGTGATCCTTAGTCCGGTGGTCTGGAGTGATTGCCAGACTGCAGAGTGATGAAAGGAGAAACTTAACCCTTGGAAGCCTGGGATTCTGCCAGACTGCATTTGGTAAGGCTCACAGCCTACTTTATTTACTGGTCATGGATTCCTCCAAAAGACTAAAGAACTTTATGGAGAGAGTTGCTGACTAGCTGAGCATGGAGGATCTCTTGGACAGGTACACTGAGGTGTGTACATAAGATGCAGTGCATTAGTGAGTCCTGCACCTGGTCTGCAGAACAGATGGTGTCCAGAATATTGCCTCTGGCATGGCCCATCTACATTTAATTCTCTTGGGGTTGCTCCTCTATTCCCCTTGTAGTCAAAGTTGGAACTTGCTGGTAAATAAAAGGGATGATTTATGCTTGTTTCCAAAACATTAACCCTTCATATGCCTCCTGCACAACATCATGGTCACCTCCCCACAACATCGCAAGATCAATACAACAGGAGAGGACCACCAACAGCATGGCATGTGCTGCGAGGGTTGTTAACATCTACTTCAAGCTGCAGGTACCCACCACCACTGTGCTGAGGCCCGGGGAAAGCATGAGAAGTTTTGAGGAATGACTGCCACCATGACAAATGTGAGAGAATGGCTCAGTGCTCGCCACTAACGCCCTCATTCTCCTCTCTGCTGCTCGACCCCGTGGCCCACCACAAGTTTTGGTGTCATGACGAACAGGATGAATCTTCTGTGCCTTCCAAGATGCCAGCTGTCCAGCTATATGACCTCAACAAGGGTTAATGAGCCATCTTGGGTTTAAAAAGTAATCTAAGACATCCCTCATCATCCTTATTACTATGAACGATACAGTTATGAGTGGTTGAACTTTCTAGCTGTCTGTGTGGATTACAATTATTGTGGACTTGCCGTCATGTTACCACCATCTTGTCATCTTTTGGCGCCAACCTGTTGATTTTGCCCATGAAAATCTCCTGCCAAATACCCCAAGAAGAAGAAAACAAATTTAGCCCATGAAAGTATGTGGGTGGTGTTGAAAAAGAGGGAAATAATCTTTCAAGAGACCCCTCAAATCAAGAATCTAGAGGAGTGTCTTTATCATCAATAACCTGTTCTGGTTAGATAAAAAGAAGAAAAGAGGCGTGCCCCACCTACAGGACTCCCACCAAACTGTGAGTTGTTGAGTGGAAATTGAAGGAGCAACACCTGTGTGAGTAATGTCCGGAAGTGATTACAAGTTGCCAGTGTCTGACAAGCCCACAACCATATCTGCCGAGCAAAGAGACAAACCTGTTATCACTGTGGCAAAAGCAAGATGAACTTTTTTAAGAACCTGTCTACAGCAAAAAGACTCTAAAAAGCTGCTGGGCAATTTCTGGAGGAATTTCTATCAAGAACACAGCTGTCAAGCACCCTACTATTGGCCCTTAGCGCCTAAATGATGCTTTCTAGCTTTTCAGCTGAGTCCGCCTCTGTGCAAGAATCAGAGAGTCGCTTTCCTGATGCGAGACCTGACACCCTGGGCCTGTTACCACAATGGGTCTTCGGAGATGAAACTGCTTTACTCCGTGACATCGAGCATATGGAGACTGTGCTAATGAAGAGGGTTTGTATTGATAGTTCCCCACCTGCACCTGCAATTACTGAGGAAACTCCACAAGCGACTGTAGCAGCTGCCCAACCTGAGAGCAATCCGTCTGAAGCCCCGGAAATTTCTGATGCTGTGCCTGTTCCCGTGGCTGACTCTGTAGTCCCAAGGTACGTTACTGCCAAGCCGAACCCGGTTTGTTACTTACCACCTTCAGAGCAAGACATTACTATAATCTGCATGTCAATTGAGGAGCAGAGAAAAGCCGAGCGGTTGGCAGAGGCCTTTATGGACAACAAGGGAGAAGGAGATCCCTGGATTGGCACCTGGGATGGTTATTGAATTTCATGCTAGTCCAGGTGTGCGGTGAAGAGACGCGACCAACCGGTGACATACCACAACCTTATGCCAGGTACCCAAGTTTGCTACACCAGGTCCATGGGTGTGAGAGGATTCTGGGCTGCTGCTGTGGAATAATTGAATCTGCCATTAGGAGATTCTGACAATAAACCCCTGCAGCTTTGTGAGAATTGGGAGATGGAGGATGCTCAAGCTACAAGACCAGAGCTGAACCCAGCGCAACCTGCCAGCGTGCCACAAACCCAGATGATTGCACCAAGAAAGATAGACCTGTAAACTTCTGTACAGTGGGATGCTTGGTCAGTGTACGACGAGTGGACCCGGAGACCAGATCGCCTAGCAACAGCCGCAACAAGAGGTTTCGGAAGTTCCTAGAGTGACCCTTAATTGCCCGTTAACATACACTTTCATGACCTCGCACTCTTCTGTCCCACTAGTCCCATGTCAGGCTAATTTTAAGCCCTCATATTTTGTACCCCGCTATGTGGCTGACAGGCCTTTGTCCACCCCTGTGACTGCAGCTGCTGAGACTGTTAACCAACCACCACCACCTATGCCAGTTAACCCTGAACTTGCCCACTCTCCAGCTAATGGATGCCCGCATTGTGTTGCGAGATTTCCTGGCCCCCTGGAAATAGCGCACAGACAGTCCATTGTGCGAGGACAACACCTTGTATTTTCCCATACTGCGGCCCCCAAATTAAGAGTTTTTAAAAGCTGTAAAGGACTGTTTATTGTTCCTCATGTTGTCCCAGTTGGACTTTTATTATTTTTCTGCAACGTTTGGTTTAGAAAAGTGCCCTGATGGACTACGGCCCCCATCAGTGATCTGGATGTGGTTCAATACAATTTTTGTCCTATGTCATGTGTTCCTGCTATTTTTCCTATGCCCACAAAGACTCTACACTCGCCTGAGCTGCGGACTATGTGCCTTAACTTTTAGTATGCCAAATGCACCATCTAGTGTCCTACCTCAAAGTTGTAGGGCCGTGCCTGGTTATTTGTCTACCTGTATTGGATGGCTGCAGGTAGGATTTATGACCTCAGCATGAACCCCACAGCATTTGTTTGTGTTTTATATGTTAATGGAAATGGCTTGAGCTCTGTCATGCTACTGTTTGCTTGGGACTGGTCCCACCCAACAGCTGTGTTGCTTGATTATTGATGCTCGCTGTCTTTATTGACAAGTCCAATGTCAGTGTGTGATTTCAGGAGGAGTCAGCACATTGGCATTTGGGCATATGTTTGGGATTGGCTACCCAAGTATATGTGCCATTTGAACAGTAGTGTCATACTCTATTCTAAGCTGAATGTTTAGGAAAAATAGTATATAGGAAAATAGTAATGATAGTATATCAGAGTGTATATCTGAAACTGAAAGTTTTATAAAGTTTTATTCAGAATTTTATGAAGTTATATGCTAATGAAAAAAAATGTTACTGCACTTAAGGTGCTCCATCTTTACCTATACACCACTAGAATTCTCCTTAATGTATGCTGCACTGGTCACGTTGGGACAACGTGATTTTAAGAACTGGAGTATGTAGTGTACATGATTGTACATTGTACCCCCCTTGTACCTGTTAACCCTTGTAAGTATTAAGGGATTTAGGGATAATTATATGCTGTACTAAAGTAAATGCACTAAAATTATATTTTGTACTGGTTGATTACAGGGTTTAAAAACCAAGTAAGATCATGGGATACAGTAACAGCACTTTGTGAAAGATTAAATGGGTTTTGTCTCTGACCTGGCACATCTACATTTAATTTTCTTGGGGTTGCTCCACCATCCCCTGTAGTCACCTCCGGGGGTTTGGAATACTCCTGCATACCAAACTAAATCTAAATAAGGGACAATTTATTTAAAAGGGAACTCTGTGGCTGCTAGCTGCAACACAAGCTGAGGAAGGACTGTATGTAACTGAAAGAAAGGAATGCCATGTACAAGATCTTGCCAGGAAATAAAAAGGACAAGTTATGCTTGTTTACAAAACGTTACCCCTTCATCTGCTTCCTGCACAACATCGTGGGCACCTCCCTACAACATCTCAACATCAAGACAGCAGGAGCACTTCCACCACTATAATGGAGTGTGCCCGGGGGGCTGGTAACATCTACATCAAGCTGCAGATATCCCCAACCACTATGCTGTGGCCTGGGGAAGGCATAAAAGGGTTTTTTGGGGGTGACTGCCCCATGACAATGAAAGAGGCCGTGCTAGGCCTATCCCCCCTTCTCTTCGCTGCCGACCCCCACGGCCCACCACACATGTATTATAAAACCAGAATGGTCAGCTATTAAATAAACATTGTTTAGTTTTTTTAAATATTTTTTTAAAGGGAAAATGTTTTTAAGTGAAAATTTTTTAAAAAAAAGGGGTTTTCCCGTGAGAAAGATATAAATTATGGAAAAAATTTTTACCAAATGTCAAAAAATATTTGGGGTTTTAGCAAAAGGGGCACTATACAACCACAAACAAAAAAGCTGCAGAAACTAGAAGTTTACATACACTATATAACAAGATACATTTGCATGTATTTCTCACAATCTGACATGAAATCAGGATAAACCTTTCTGTTTTAGGTCAATTAGATTTTCAAAAAAATTTTTATTTGCCAAATCCCGAATAATGAGAGAGAAATAATTTTTTCAGGGATTTTTATTTCTTTCTGCAAAGTCAAAAATTTACATACACTATGATTACAATGCTTTTAAACTATTTTAAACAGCCCATATGATGATATCATGTTTTTGGAAGCATCTGTGGATGTATTTAATTGCACACCAGAAAAACACTGCTGTGTAACATCGTGGGAAAGTTTAAAGAAATCAGCCAAGATATCAAGAAGAGTAACGGTGACCCCGCAGCCGCAGCTCTCGGTGCATCCCTTACCACCCCTCCGCTTCCCTCCTGCGGGTCGGGGTGCGCACGGCCCCGCCCTTAGGGGGCCCCCAGCCCGGGTCTTTAAAAATTTAAAGGGACAGCGCCCGGTAATTGGTTCTGATCCTATTTAAAGGGCTCCACCCCTGGGACCCCCATTGCCCAATCCATAGTGCCCTTGTCATATGAGAGGGGAAACCCTTGTTCGGGGTTTGCCTATTCCGTGTACCAGTCCCCCCTCTGCTTTCCTCCCACCGGGGGAACCTTCACTGCCTCCCCCACCCCGCCTGACCTCGACCCGACTGGCACTTTTTTTGAAAAGTGTCAACCCCGGCCGCCCCGCAAGCCAGCCACATCAGGGGTAGCGACCCGGGGAATCCAGCCGCAGCAAGTCCCTCCCACTTTGGGGGCGGGGTTTTTGGGGAAAACCGGGCCCCCACTTAGACTCCGCCCCTTTGTGGTCAGTGCCATCGCTTGTGGGGGGTCCCGAATCCACACATGCTGCATTACATTGATTTCGCCATGGATCCCGCCAGGTGCCGTTGCCCAGCGTGGGGGATCTGACGTCCATCGTTGCCCACAATCACACAGCTCCCGCCTTTATGCAGCATGATGCAACAGCTTTTTCCTCGAAAGGGAAAATCCCGTCACCGCCCGCCGTTTCTCAAAACCGCTCTCCCCCCTGGGGCCCAAGCTTCGACTTCCCCCCCCCTCAAGTTTGAGGGAAAGCCAATTCGGCCCGAGGATTTATAACGCATGCTCAAGCACGTGGAACGATGCGACATTTTCCCTTTGGAAAACGGGCAAAAGGGGCTTCGTCCCAGCCTGCTCTCGGGGAAAGGCATGTTTTGGGGCTCCCCCCCCTCGGGGACAGGGGTGACCTTGGTGAGCGTTTTTACACCTTTTCGGGATTCGGGTGTGTCTTCGAGGAATCTGCGGCGTCACCCTAGACGCTCTCCTAATCTGATGGGACTCCTCGTGGGATTACCCCATTCTTCCCGCACCCTGTCCTAAACAAACTTGGAATGGAGGCCCGCCCTTTTTGCCACCTTCAAAAAGGGGCCTCTCTAGCGGGGCAAGGATGCCTTGGCAGCTGTTTTGGCATCCGCCGATTTGATCCTCGGGCCATGGGCTTGAAGGCTTCAAAAAAAAGGGCAAAAGAGTCTGGGGAACGGACTCCCCCGGGCCTCGTCGTTTCCCTCTTTGGCCCCGGGTCTTCCAAAAACCTCCTCTCCTCTCCTCAGCACTCCGGTGAGGACCCCATGCAAATGGACCGTTTCACCCTCGAAAGGGACTTCCTGTCCCGCACAGAAAATCTCTGCTTTTTTACTGCGCCATGGGGAGCATTTTTCGTGGGACTGCCCGCTTCGCACACTTGGGGAAAACCTCGCACCTAGGCACGGGAAAGAGGTGTCTGGGTGTGATATCCCTCCCCACTCTCACCAATCATTACAAGCTCGGGATGGGTCCAAGTTCCTCCCTTCCTGGATCCGGGTTCTGGGGGAAATTTTCATGATGCCGTCCGGGAAATCGAAATTTTCGGCTCCCATGGCCCCGCCTGAAAAAAACCCGGGTCATTTCCCTCTGTAAGCGGAGAGTCCTGCGCATACCACCTTGTCGAGGGAACCCTTTTCTATGCGCAAGGGCTCTGCATTGTGAGAGGATCTCGTTCTATTGGGCTGCCCCACTCCTCTTTGGCAGTCCTGCGGGGGCTCCAGGGGCTGCATACAACGCCCCCTTTTTCGGGACTGGAAACTGAAAAGTCACACGTTGGGAAAAAAATTGCCAGTTCTTTTGTCTGGGGGCACCTCGCCCCGTGCCCCCCGTACCCCCCGGGGGGTTGCCCGGTCGAGACCGGGACTTCACCGATTCTTCTCTGAGGGGCAGGAGAAACCTTTGCCTCCTCACCGCCCTATGATTTCCGATAGATTTCCGCCCGGCACTACCCTCCGGGGGGGCAGGCTATCCGCTCTCCGTGCCAAAACCCCCAAGGGCCCATCGACTTTTTAACGGGGAGAATCTCAGAAAGGATTCATCCTAAGTTCTCTTCCCCGCTGGGGCCGGCATCTTTTTGTGGAGAAAAAAAAGGGCTTGCTTCCCCTTGTAAAGACTACCGGGGCCTTAATAAATTCGTAAAAACCACTACCTGCGCCCTCTCACCAATCTTCCACCGCCTACGAGGGGAAAGATTTTCCCCAAAAATTGGACCGCAGGAGCCTAAAACCCATTGCATCCGGGGGGGCACAAGGGGAAAACGCATTTAAAAAACCCCGCAGGGGCTTTTTTGAATAGTTATGCCGTTCGGTCTCTGTAATGCTCCTGCCTTTTCCAGGGCTTCGTTAACGAGATTTTTCGTGATCTCCTATACCCCTGTGTCATTGTGTACCTGAATACATTTTGGTTTTCCCCCCATCCCAAGCCCCCCCCCGTTTTCAGGCGCCGGGCCCTTTTGCCGCTGCGAGAAAATCATCTCTATGCCAACGTAGAAGTTTTTTTCCCAAACAAACCATCTCCCCTTTCCCTTGGATAATCATTTCTGCAAGGGACTTCAAATGCCCGGCCAAATTTCGCTGTCCTGAAGTGGCCTGGTCCAGTGGCCTTCGGGTCCAAAACTTTTTGGGGGGTTTCGCCAAAAAAACCGTCAATTCATTCCCCTTTTTTAAAACGCGGGCCCCTATTTTCCCTTAGAGGAAACCCCTGGAAAACCAAGCAATGCCACAGGCCCAAAGGGGGTTTTCCCCGGTCAAACGGCTTCCGCCTCTGCCCAGTCCTGTGGCCCAAAGGAACCCCCTGGCAGACTTACGTGCGCCCGCACTTCAGGAAGTCCTGAACTATTCATTGCCTCAGGGTGACGGTCACCCAGGGATTCATAAGACCGGGCAGTTGATCACCCCTACTAATTGGGGGGCCAGACTTAGTCAAGGGTGTTTAAAGGGCTTTGTCGGGAAACGCTCCTCCTTCCCGCAATAAGGCTTCCACCTCAGGCCCGCGGGGCTGCGCCACCCTGCCCATCCTAACCCCCCCAGTCCCATATTGCAATGGACTTTATTACTGTTCCACCGCTGCTAGTAACACTGCATTTGGGTCATTGTGGATCGCTTCCCAAAGGCCATTTTGTACCCTTCCAGGCTGCCCTTTTCCCCCTCGCTTGCGACCCCCTTCTTCTTGCACTTTTTTCGTTTGCATGGCCTTCCTCGGCAAACGTGTCGGATTGTGGGGTTTCAATTTTTGTCCAGGTTTTGGGGTCCCTCTGTTTCCAGCTTTAAAGTAAACCGGGGTTTTTCCCGGCTTATCATCCCCAACAATGGCAAAGGGAAGGGGCAATCGATTTTTTGGGGAAAATACCCCCGCCATTTTTTACACTCGGCAGGATGACTGCCAGCTTTTTACCCGGGGGAAATTTCTACAATCCTTTGATTCAGAGTCGGGAGGAGCTTTTCCCTTTTTTTTTAGTTTTTGGCCTTCATCCCCCCCACCCCCCCCCCGCTGGCGAGGGCCCCTGACTCCCGGGCCTGGCTCCTTGGTCCGTGACCTCGGCCATTTGGAGCAACACTCGGCGGGGCCCTGCAACAGCCTCCGCCCAACTAATCGTCGCAGACAGGGACCCACAACCTCCCCCTTAGTTTTTTCCTGGGGGTAAGGGGCTGGTTGTCTTCTAGATACTTCGCTTTAAGATCCCCAGCTATAAGCTAGCCCCCTTACCTCGTCCCATTTGTTGTCCTCAAAAGATCAACCCGGGGGCCTACAAAATCCAACTCCCCCCACATGCGGATCCCCAACCCTTTCCCGATCCCTGCTTTAACCTGCATTTTGAATAATTTTCCCGTAAGGGGCTGCTCCTGCCCCGGTGGCTATACCTCTGATTTTTTTTCCGTGAGAGAAATTTTTGGGAGAAGACAATCAAGGGAAACTTTTATTTCCTTATTGATTTGGGAAAGGGGGGGCCCGAGGAAAGTCGGGGAGCCCAGGACAAAATCATGGACCAGGAATGCTTAGGAAATTTTTCAGGCCAAGAGGGGGGGAAAGGGGGGGGGGGGGGTTACGTAACAATTTACCCCGCAGCCCGCAGCGAGTGCCCTCCTTCCCCCCGGGTTTTCCCCCAAAAAAAACCGGTTTTCGCCCGGCGACGGTTTCCGGGGGACCCTTCCAGTCCATGCTTTTCCCCCCACGTTCCCGGGGGGCGGCCGCCCCACCCTTAGGAGTCCCGGGTTTTTCAAATTTTAAAAGGAAAATGCCAATGTTTTTGCCGCTCTGATTATTTTAAAAGGGCCCCCTCGGGGCCTATTCCAATCCAACCCCTTTGCATTTGGGGGAAACCTTTTTTTCCGGTTTTTCCCATTTAAATATACCATTCCCGCCCTTAAGTTGTTCCAAATTTTCTGCCCGCCCCGATTTTGGGAAATTGACCCCCTCTTCTTATGTTTTCTTACCCCTCATTGCCTTTAACCCCCCAAAGGGGAGGATTGGGAATCCCGCCACGAATATTTTTGCCCTCTTGAAAAGGAACCCATTTAAAAATAGTCCCCCCTGTGGAAAAGCCCTCCTGGGATTCAGTGTTTTGTTGCCCATTACAAAAACTGTGCTTGCCAATCTTTAAATCATCCTTGAGTGCAAAAAACCCCTACCTAAATCCGGTTCATCTTACAACAATTTATGCAAATACAAACAAGATGAAAAGCCCCCCATCTAACCCCCTCAGGAAAATTTTTTCTGTTCTCGAAGGGAAAGTGCCCCTTTGGTTTTCCATCAGTTTATATAACCCCCAAAAAAAAGGGGGAAAAAAAAACCTTGTGAATTCTGCGGAAGCTTTAAATATGTCATCTACAGTAAAAGGGTCTGCATCAACATGGGTGGGGGTCCCTCCCAAAAAAATATAAAAAAGGGCAAAAAATCTAAAAGATTTATTTTAAAAGGGCCCCTTTTTTTTATTTATTTTTCTTTTTAATTTCCAAAATTTCCTTTTAAAATTAAACTCTTTATTTTCTTTTTTTTTTTCACACTTTTTAAACTTTTTAAATATTATCCAGTAAATTCCTTTTCCCTTTTTAAAAAATTTTAAATCTCTAAAAAAATACAAAAAGGTTTTGTTTCCCCATTTTTAAAAAAAAAAAAAAAAAAAAATAAAATTTTAATTTAAAAATATTTATTTGTAATAAAAAAAAAATTTTTTTAAAAAAGAAAAATGGAACCCCCCTCATTGTGGCAATATTGCCATCCAGATGAAGGATCAGGTGTTTGTTTTGTTGCTCTTTTCATAATCTTTGAACCAACTACCCACACTCCTGTTTGCTTGGCTCAATACAGTATATAGCTCACAATACTGCTCTAGATGCTTAGCTTTAAAAGCCCAATTTACACTCATCAATCATTTACATGATTCACAAATTTTCTAAGCAGTCACAATCTTAACTGGTCAGTTGACAAAACCAATAAGTTATGGTGTCCCCAAGTGCCCCTCACTAAGTTATGGTGCCCCTTATTACCTCCATCCCCAGTAACAATTTTCACTTACTGCTCCTCTCTGTCCAGGTGCCACTTTGTGCCTCCACTTAGTAATGATGCTCCTCATTCAATATTGGCGCTTTCATAGTGATCCCCATTATTAGTGGTGTCACTGCTCATTAATTGTGCTCTAAGTTTCCCTCACTTGCTAGTGATGCCACTATTAATTTACTAGTTCTCTCCTAGTGCTCCCACACAGTAATGAGGCCGCTTTGTGCATCACCGTAGGGTGCCCAACCAGTAACGGTCCTTTAGTATCCAATACTTAGTTGTGGTGCTCTTACTGCCCCCCACAGTATAGTGTCTCCTCAGTGTCCTCATCCAGTACATGTCCCCTTACTGCTCCCCCATTGATTACCATAGTCGTAATGATGCTTCCTTAGTACTACCTACCCAGTAAAATATGCTCCTTGTTTTCCCCTTGGGGTTTTTATGCCCCTTTGTTCCCGTTGCCAAGTAATTGTGCACCTTTGTGTCTTTAATCAGTAATGATGCCCCCTTACTACCCATTACTTTGTAATTAATGCCCTCACTTAGTAATGGTTTCATTTAGTTCCTCCAACTTAGTATTTGTGCCCCTTTGTATCTCCAGTTAGTAATTGGGGTACCCTAATTGTCTCCATTTATAAATTGTGCCCCCTTAGTGTCCCGTAACCGTAAAAAACCCCTGGAATTCACCCCCCTCACCTAATGTTTTTTGCTCTTTAGTCCCCTAGTAGTGATGTTGCCTCAAATTTTCCCCCACACAATAAGGATTCCCCCTTGTGCCCTTACTCATATATTATGTCCCCTTAGTTCCCCCCACTCAATAATTATGTCCCCTAGTGCCCTTGCTAAAGGATGCTGCCTACCTGACGGTCCCTCATTCAATAATTGGATCTCCATTTGTCTTCCCCATAAAGGAATAGTAGCCCAGTAAATAATAAACATAATAAACCCCCCTGCCCCCGCTCACATACAAATTCATTCTCTCTAGACCTGAACTGTTGGGGATGTAGATTTCCTTAGGTATAGGTTTTTTGCACAAGCAACATGACACAGTAACCTCGGAAATCCAGTTCCAGCATCTTAAAGACTGCAGGTCTAAAGTGACCTGTATCTTATGAAAGTGAATGGCGCAGAGAATGCAGATGAAGTTAAACATCCCCAGAAAAGAGTTTCAATAGTAAGTTTGTTATGTGGCAGTGGAGGAGGTTGTGAAAAAATGAATATAAAGTGAAAATTTCATTAGCACTTTTTGCCATGGACTTATTTTTTTCAGATATGGGCTGTAGTTTTTAGAGAAACATTTTGGGGCACATAGATTATTGACAAGGTTTTATAATATCTTGGGAGGGAATAAAAAACAGCAAATCCATTTCATTTTAAATAAAATAAATCAAAAATACAAGAAATATCCCTTTTTCAAAAAAAAAAAATTCTTCTACACTGTTCTACAATAGTAATGCATTGCAGAACAGTGTACAGTAATTGCTCTCCTATTACACCCAAGGTGTAATAGGAGTAGTATAGGGAGGAGTAGGTCCCCAGCTGCTATGACAACCAGTCAACACCCCACAATCTGGGGAACAATTATGGATCACAATAAAGCACAGCACCATTCTTTAAACCAGTGTTTCTCAACTCCTGTCCTCAAGACCCACCAACAGGTCATGTTTTTAGGATCTCCCACAGAATGCACTGACCATAATGAAATCACCTGTGAAGCATAATGAAATCACCTGTGCAATGCTTAGGAAAGAAAGGAAAATGGCCCTGTTGTTGGGTCGGGGGGACGGATTTTGAAAACTTTTGTTTTAAACCCCTTGATATATTTATGTGGCATCAAAGAAGTTAAAAAATTTGGGGATCGGGTTATCTATAATCCCCGACTGTTATTTAATAATCGTATTTCCCCGCGATGGAGCAGGTCAAAATTTGGCCCCCAAAATCCTTTTCCCCTTCCCCCAACATGATAAACAAAAATTCCCATCACATCCCCGGCAAACCTCCCGGGAACAATTTCCTGTGGTATATGTATTTCATGTTTTTGACGGGCAAGGGAAAAAGTAAAAAAAAAAACCCTTTTCTGGACTTTAGAGACCCCTTACCCCCCAATTTTTATAAAAAAAAAATACATTTCAGATTTTTAATAAAATTTTGGGTTTTTTAGTTTGATGGTCTTTAAATGAAAGGGGTTTTTCTTCAAATATGCCTATGGTGGGGGTTCCCCCCTTTTTAAAATTTTTACTGTCAAATTTCCTCGCAAGGTTGTTTTTAAATTTTAAAAAATAGTCACCTTTTAAATTTCCCCTTTAACCCAAAGTGCTAAAGCATGGAAATCCAGGAACAAAGATTTATGAAGTCGTTTGTGAAACCATTCTTTTGGAATGAATGAGATTTTAGGTTTAGAAATCCTCAGGCTATATCTAAAAAAAAGAGGTTTGGGGAAATATTAATGTTTATAGAAAAGAAATTCCCCTGTTTCCCTTTGGGAATAGTGGGATATGGATTGCAAAATTTACAAAATTATTCATACTAATACTGCTTTATTCTATACGTTTGGAAAAATTTTTGTACAAACAAAGAGAGTTTTGTCCTTTAATCTACAGGGAAATTTGAGGGGAGAAGTTATAATCCCATAATTTAACATGTTTTTATAATATTTCTTTTTAAAAAAACACTGGGCCCTTTTCCGGGTTCCCCAGCGAGTTTCCTTTTGAGGTAGCCTTTGCCCTGCCCTTTGTGTGTTTTTATTTAGAAAAAAACCAAAATTTCCCCTTTTCCTTCAAGGATGGCTCCTTGTTTCTGTTTACAGTCCTATTGGCTCAGGGCAAAGCCCCTTTTTTTGTCAGTATGTCAAAAACCAAAAACACCCAAATCCCCCCAAAAATGATATTGATCAAAGGGATTAATTATTTCCTGGTCCTGTTTCCCGTCATTCTTGACCCCCTGACTGATGGCCAAATTTTTTACATTTTTCCTTTTTTTTGGGAAATTTTACTCCTGCCTCACCCCTTGGGATTGCTTGTTTGGGGATCTGTTGTTCTAGTTTGGCTTTGGGCCCCGGGGGTTTTTTTGGGCCCATGAACCCCTTGGTCCTCTTCTGAACCCCGACCATCTTTCTTTATCCCTTTGGGATTTGCTTTGACTATTTCTTCCCCAGTCAGTTTTCGGGGTGGGGGGTTGGGGCCAAAGGGGGGGTTGACCCTAAAAAAATTACCCCGGCCCCTTTGGAAAAATTG
>JAODAL010045395.1:0-31984 GCA_025379985.1 Phyllomedusa bahiana
ATTCTGTAATCTCATTTGCTGGCCGCCAAAATTTACGGGGAAGCGCCAAAAAAGGCGCGATCTTAAAGATGAGCACAGATTTTAACCTTAATTACGCAGATCTGAAATTTCGACACCATAAAAAACCTTCCCGATTTAAACTTTGTCGATAAAAATCGCTCAACACTAGGGGTGGAGCCTTGACGACGCAATGGCTGCGACCACTGGACGCTGTGTGTTGCTGGGGCAGCAGGATGGCCCACCACTTTTGACCACGTTTCCCCCAGGCCCCGAGGGTGACGCTGCATGTGTTGACGCAGGGCCGTGGAAACAACGTTAGCCCCCGCCACGCTTCACTTTCTGCCCACAATTTCTAAATATACCCATTTTCGCTCCTCCGGTGTCTTAGCAAAGAACTGCCACACCGCCGAGTATCGGATTTTACCGCCAACGCCCGCACTGAGTACTCGCCCCGCTGCCTCGCTGAGCCCCTGTGCCGCTACTTTCTTGGCCCCTGCAACGGATTTTTTCCCCGTGGCCGCTTGGCTCCCGCCCTCACACTGCGTATTGCTGATCACGGCCCCACGACCCACTTTGCTGGTGCCTGTGCCTGACCCCCAAGCTACGCCCTCTTTCCTACGATGATGAAGCCCTTGCCCCCCCCGCCCCCAAGTGCGGTGGGCTACACATCATCTATTTTTTTTTTCATCTCACTGCGCCTCATACGGTCTTGGTATGCAGGCTGACCTCTCACACAGACCTCCCATGCCACTCCCAAATCTAACTTTCCGCCAATGCAAGAAGCAGGGAAATTTGGCCCCATTTCTTCGCTCCAATTAGCGCTGACTGCCCTCCTCAATTGTTCACCTGCTATATAGTGGCGCTGACCCCAGACCACTAGTAATCTTGGTGAGGGAACCGGTGGGACAGAGGCGGGTGGGACGGGTGAGGACCGCTGACCCGCCCCCGGGGCCATCCAAACAAAGGGTTTGTGTCGGGGTTCCCACGACCTTGGGGCGGGTTTCAGTGTCATCGGGAGGAAGAGGATGACCTAGTAAACCCAAATAAAGAACCCTTGGGTTTGCGAACAACACACGGGCTAGATACACGGCAGTTGTGGCCTCACCGAGGGGACCCTGCTGCGACGTCACCTCTGTCGCGCCCTGGGCCGTTCCGGGAATGTTTGTGCCCTCCCACTCGCGGGTCAGACCTCACTTCTCTTTGACTTTATTTTTGTTCTAAAATGTACGCCCTTTTTGTGATGTATCTGTTATGATAAAATACCCCCTTTTTTTTGGACTCAAATAACCCAGTAACAAGCGGGTAACCTTGGATATAAATTGCGCTCCACAAAGGGCCGGGAAAAAATTTACTTGTATTGCCGTTTAAAAACATGTGGGGTTTACTAAATGAAAAAAGCAAAAACAGTTTAATTAACCTTCGGCATGAATTAGGTACGGGAAAAATTTAAATATTTTTTTTGGCGTTAAAAAGACTTTTTTATTTTTGTCACACACCACAAAACAACGTTTAAATTTAAACCCCCGGGATGTAAATTGCGCCAAAAATTGAGCCCAAAAAATAGAAAGCTTTGAAACGTTTTAAAACAATTGCGTTTTTCTACGCCACCAACAAGAGATACAGTTGAAATTAACCTTTGCTTGTAAATTAGGTACAGAAAAATTTTTAATATTTGTTTTAAAAAAACGGTTTATTTTGCCCCAACACCACCAAAACAACGCAAATTTTAACCCCCTGGATGAAAATTGCGCCAAAAATTGAGCCCACAAAATAGTAGTTTTGTAGGTGTTAAAATTTTGGGCGTTTTTTTCTAGCCACACAAAAGAGATACAGTTGTAATTAACCTTTGCTTGTGAATTAGGCTACAGAAAAATTTAAATATTTTGCTTGAAAAAGACGGTTTTTTTTTGTCACAACCAGCAAAACAAGCTTAATTAACCCTGTGTAATTGCCCCAAAAGAATTGGCCGCACAAAATGTAGCTTTGTACGTTTTACAATTCGTTTTTTTCAAACCCACCAACAAAGGATACAGTTGAAATTAAACCTTTGTTTGAATTGGGGCTACAGGAAAAATTTAAATTTTTTGGGCTTGAAAAAAACGGTTTTTTTTTGTCAGCACACCAGAAAAAAACAAGCTTAAAAACCCCCTGGATTAAATTGCGCCAAAAATTGACCGCCAAAAATAGTATTTTTGTACGTGTTAAAAATTGCGTTTTTTTCACCACCAAAAAGAGATACGTTGAAATTTAACTTTGTTTGTGAATTAGGCTACAGGAAAAATTTTAAAATTATTTTGGGTTGAAAAAGAGGGTTTATTTTTGTCAGCACACCAGAAAAACAAGTTAATTAACCCTGGATGTAAATTGCGCCAAAGAATTGAGCCGACAAAAAGTAGCTTTGTTGGTTTACAATTGCGTGTTTTCTAGCCACCAACAAAGAAACAGTTGTTTTAAACCTTTGTTGTAAATTAGGCTAAGGAAAAATTTATATATTTGGCGTTGAAAAAAGGGTTTTTTTTGTCACACCCCGCAAAACAACGCTTAATTAACCCCTGGATGAAAATTTACGCAATAAATTTAGCAGCCAAAAAAATGAAGTGGTTTTGTATTGTAAAAACGCTTTTTTTTTTAAATAATACAACAGGAAGCTTAGATCCCACTTGAAAATTTAATGTATATGCAGCTGCAGTGGACGCACACGGGGTTTTAGATCCCAAAACCCCCAAAAAATTAGAAATGAAATTAAAAGAAAATTTAGACAACTAAGACACCCCCCAAAAAAAAAACGCTATAAAAAAAAATTCTTCAGAAAAAGCTATCAGTCGCGGGAGCACCTTCCCCGATGAGCAAGTGAGAGGAATGTAGCTCCCGGGGTCGCGCCCGGACAAATAGTGCGGTGACGTCACAGAATCCCGCCGGTTTGATTTTGGGTTATCTTTACAGTCATGCAGGCTATGCCTTCTTCCTCCAAGTGCCTTTGCCCCAGTACCCTGTGCTCGCAGCCATTTTATCAATCAAAAACACACTTCGTTCCCCCCGAATACCCAAAGTTTGACTTGTTCCGAACCGAAGTTTTTTCCCAAATTTAAAGAATTCCACTTCGTTAAAACAATTCGCCCTCTCTAGTCCTAGGGTTTAAATCCCGCAGGAACTAAACCCGGGATTTTTTTTTTTTATTTTTAGTGCACAGACCCCATTGAGGTTTTTTTTTTAAATGATTTGCATTGTTTGACTAATTAAAGGATTCAGAGGACAGGAGTATATGACAGCACCCAGGGTTTTAATACCAGTAGCTGCCTGAAGGGGAAAGGGGGTCTGAGCATTTTACCAGGAGTGAGGAGCTCTCAGCCCTGGTCGTATCCCCTGGAGATGAGCTGTAAACAATTGGTCACTAATGAAGCAGCTAAAACAAAAACGGTCCACAATTTTTAATAATGATGAATGGTGAAAATGTTTGTTATTTTGCCACGTCAATTTTACTTTGCGGCAAAATCCCTTTAATCTATTGATTTATTCTATAGTATAGAAAGAATTTTTCCTCTTGTATGGGATACTTGGCATTTGCCTTACAGGGGTTTTTGTTCCTCTGGAACAACACTGTAGGGTTATTGGTTGAATTTGATAGACCCGTGTCTTTTTTTTCAACCTTACCTACTACATTATGATGTTACCATGTATGTAACTATCTCTGTACTGGTTCTCTCTGCATTGTAAAGTGAAGTAGAAGATGTTGGTATTGTTTAAACAGATTATTATTCTTATTATATTGTGTAGTACTGTATGTTGAGGTCACAAAGGGCACCCAATTTGTTATCCATAGTGTGAAGCCACAATGTGGATCAATAATTCATGATGTCTTATTTTCACCATTACAAAAAATGCAATAATGTCGCTATGCACATCTCAGCAAAGACAATACGCAACTCACCTAATAGCTTGTAAGTTAGGTCCTGGTCATGTTGGTAAAACAGCTCTGATTTGTCAAGATATGGGCTCTGCAAGGTCTCCAAAGATGACCTGTGGTATCAAGCACCAAGATATTAGCAGAAGATCCTCTTTGTCCTGTAGGCTATAAGACTTGCTTTTCAAGAACATCCCACAAAAGATCTTTATGAAACAGAGGGAATGCTACCAGATGTAAGGCACATGCTAAAGTGCATTACATCTCGTAGATACCAATGTACATCTGGTTTCATATACTGTACATTAGTTCAGCACCATTATTGATCTCCTACTCCTTGAAAGGTGCCTAAGACTCAAACGGCGACATGTCCCAACTCGCCAATGCCAGTTTTTTGGTCTATTTGATGCCAAAACCACTTTTGATGCCATATTCTTGTTGTAAATGAACTGCCATACACCAAAACTAGACGCATTATACGGCGGGCACGACACTTTGTAATGCGCCTAAATATGGTGCCCTGTGCACCCCCGTCTCGCAATGCACCTATTGAGGTGCATTACATATGTTATATGCCTGTGTTGGGCAATGCGCCTTGATAGGCGCATTACATATACTACTAATGATATGCTATGTGCCAAGAGTTGCACAATGCGCCTTTTTTGATTTGATGCGCCTTTTTTAGCGCAATGTGCCTTTTTGGCCACATTAAGTTTTCTATGCAAGGTATACCTGACGCCAGTTTTTAGAAAGTATCGGATTTTTAGGTGCACTTTAAACTGATTTAATGCGCCTAAAACTGGCATGGATAGACCACTTTTCGGACATGTCGCCCGAAGTCATTCTAGCGGGGGGGCACCATTTTCTAGCAATGACAAAAGGTTTCCCTTTCCCTCTTTCCCATAACATTCTATTCCCTATCAATCAATGATGGGGAATACGGTTCTTTGCTCTGTCACTTCATGGCTTCGGATCATATCACACTGATTGCATTTTGAGCTCATTGTCAAACGTTTCCACAGAAGATTTAGAAAGCTTGTGTAATGACTTTTTGGTGTTTGGTGTCTGAAGCATCTATAATTTTGGGTCCCTGATTCAGATGTAATAATTTTCTGAACACAGTCTAATGTTATTAGCCCCAGCATAAGTTTTAGACTTTCTCTTATTTTTGTGCTTTATCAGTTTGTAATCTACAACCCAAGTGCATCATGAATAATCTTTTTTTTTATAGTGGCAGCTTTGTTCTAGTTTAGATAATTCCTTACTGGACTTTTATTTTTATTGTTAGATATGCTCCTTATTATTTTACATATGTTCATAGCCAAGAACACACTCAAAAATCCTGTTGATGTACCATTATTCTACCAAAAAGTTAATATACACAATCAGGTTATACTATAAACTGCATTTTTTTTTTTTTACCAAACAGGGCTCTAAATCTTCTACTTTCCTTTATAAGGTGGATTATCATTGTTTAGTTTTAGCACTATGACTACATAACTGTCATGTCCCATGACTTCATGGTTCATATTCAGTATTGTAATTTCTATTACTGCTTTACATTGTTCTTAAGTTTGTCCCTCTCATCTTCCTGTATGTGTGCTCTGAGGTATTCAGCTCCTCCCTTCTTCTAGCATTTTCCATCTTTTCTGTCTCACTCAAGCACTGTATCCTCATTCTCTGCACCAACTCTGTAAAGTTATCATCTTTTCACCTACTACTTTGGTGTAAACTACAAGATTCAGCCTGGAATAAACTCCTGTTGGTTCTTCATACACGCCGGAGCAGTCGAGTTGTCACTGTCTGACAAGATTACTGAAGTAAGTTTTACAGTTCAATACAGACTTCCATTACCACATGGGCCTGATGAACTTCACACTTGCTGTCAGCGTATTGGAGTCAGAATAGTGAAAAGATGGTTTAGAAACACAGATAAGCTCACAACTTCAGCAGAGATTACCACATACAGCTGCAGTGTCGTCACAGTGACAAGCAAGCGTCAGTCTGCAGTGTGAATAGCAGCTACAGCTCAAACACAGCTTCTAGCAAGATCATCCTATTCCTCCATCTTATATCCTGTCTGTGTTACAACATGGCTGCAGGCAGCACCACTCACAGTGACCAGCTAGAGCTGCAAGATGATAGGAATCCTACTCCACAACCTAGTGAGAGAGCAAAACGCCTGACTCACCCTACATGGAAGGTCAGAGAGAATCTTGAAAGCATAAAAAGTGAAATACTTTCTGAAGCTACTGATCAATGGGAAAAACTGCTTAGTTATATCTCCCACATCTCACAGTGTGCTTGTAATGAAACACTACTGGAAGGAGCCCTAGGACAACTCTCTGCAATGTATGAACACTATACAATTAAAAGTTCCGATTACTGTGATGTTTTACAGAAGCTTAATACCCCAGATTCTCTACAAGAATTGCTCAGCTTCCAGCGCCTTAATATTGAACGTGAAAACCTGATATGTGAAACTAAGTCCAAATTAATGTCAAGAACCACACAACTGCAGGAAACATCATCCTATGTTTCCAAATCTACTAAGCATTCCAAAAGATCATCTAAGTCACGATCTTCAAGATATTCTACGCTCAGTGAACAGCTCATAAGAGCACGTGCCGAAGCTGAGGCTACTAGAATACAGGCAGAATTTGCACAAAAAAGGGCATCTGTGGAAGCAGAGACAGCAGCTATGGAAGCAGAAACAGCATGCAAAAGAGCCGAGATGGAAACTCTGCAGAAACAATGTGAACATGCCACCGCCATGGCAAGATTAAAGGTTCTAGAACAAGCTGCTAGTGGAAGCGAAGGAAGCAGTTCCAGCCTAAGTTCAGTGGCTGTAGAAGACCCTGTTAAGCACACAAGAGACTATGTGCTAAGCCAAAACAGCGAATCTCTGAATGCTACCAACATTTCTAACAGTTCAGATTTTCCTCCAATGCAACAAAGCACAGATCCTTCTTCAGATCCCTGCATTCGAGGTCAGTACAGTCCTACACCCATGCTGCATCCTGTATCTCCTTCACACATCACAATGCACCAAGGCCATACACCTCTGCAACCTCAATACAAAGATACCAAGGTCCAAACCAATGTGCCAGCAAGTTTTCCAGCCCCTGACAACCATGCCGAACCAGCTTCACATATAATTGAATGTAAACCTGCTCTTACAATGAATGCCTATGCAGCTCCATATGTCCCTATGTCTCTTAATCAGACTACCACTAACAACATGATCAGCACTACTCAGCCTACAATTACCTGCCTGAAGTCAGAAAGGTCAGACATGTCAGAGTTTGCAAGGTTCATGGTCCGCCGTGATCTTACTAAAACAGGCCTCACTAGGTTTGATGACCGACCTGAGAACTACAGATCCTGGAAATGTGCCTTCAGAACAGCAATTGATGATATTGGCATTACAGCTGCTGAAGAACTAGACCTGCTAGTCAGATGGCTCGGCCCGCAGTCTACAGAACGTGTCAAGAGACTCAGAGCTGTTCATATTGCAAATCCTGTGGCAGGCCTAGTAGCTGCTTGGGAGAGACTAGAACAGAGCTATGGCAGTCCTGAAGCCATAGAGAATGCTCTGTTTACACGGCTTCAAAGTTTCCCAAAAATATCCGGCAAGGACAATGAGAAATTCCAAGAACTCAGTGATCTACTCTTTGAGCTTCAGTTGGCCAAAGCAGACACTCACTTACCTGGCCTCAGTTACCTGGACACTGCTCGTGGGGTAAACCCAATAGTTTCCAAACTGCCATACAACATTCAAGAAAAGTGGACAGCCCTCGGGTCAAGATACAAAAGGGAGTACCACGTTTCCTTTCCTCCATTCTCCTACTTCTGTGAGTTCATAAAGAACATTGCAGAGTCCAAGAATGACCCAAGCTTCTTATACAGTGAGTCTGGCGGTCCTACTTCATCTCCTCCTAAGTATGACAGGCCACGCTCTAACTACAGGAATCGTAGAGGACCAGTATCAGTAAAAAAGACTGACGTTCTTCCTGCACCTACATCATCTCCACATAAGAGCAGTCAAGGTGATAAAATTGAAAATCCAAATCGTCTATGCCCAATTCACAGGAAGCCACATCCTCTCAAGAAATGCATCGGCTTCAGAAAGAAACCGCTTCAGGAACGCAAAGAGCTTCTGACAAAATTTGGGATATGTTACAAATGTTGTGCTTCCACAGAACATTTTGCTAAAGATTGTAAAGCTGTTATTAAGTGCATTGAATGTGACAGTGTTGACCATGTGCAAGCACTTCATCCATCTCAATACAGCATGGAGCCATCCTCCCAGTCACCGCCAGTGGCAAAGCATGGCGGGGAGAAATTGGACCAAACTGTAAATCCTACCACCGTATCTTCCTCATGCACAGAAGTTTGTGGTGAAGGTCTCTATGACAAGTCGTGTGCAAAGATATGTCTTGTCAACGTATATCTCAAGGATCATCCAGAAAGAGTCCTAAAGGTGTATGCCATATTGGATGATCAAAGCAACCGATCACTTGCAAGATCTGAACTCTTTGATTTGTTCAACCTTGAAGGAGACACCTACCCTTACACTTTGGGTACCTGCAGTGGCGTCACAGAGGTCTCTGGAAAGAGAGCCAGCGGACTCATGGTAGCTTCACTTGACAACAAGGTCAGGATACCTTTACCAACACTTGTTGAATGCAACCAAATACCGTCTAACAGAGAGGAAATTCCTACGCCAGAAGTGGCTCTTCATCATACTCATCTAAGGTCTATAGTCACTGAAATACCTGCTCTTGACAAGAACGCAAACATCCTACTTCTGCTCGGCAGAGACATTCTCCGGGTACACAAGGTACGCCAGCAAATCAATGGACCTCATGATGCTCCATTTGCTCAATGCCTTGATCTAGGCTGGGTGATCATAGGAAACGTTTGCATAGACCAGATTAAGAAGCCCACTAAGATTTCCTCATTTAAAACCCATGTTTTACCAAATGGTCGCAGCACCCATTTTCAACCATGTCCATACCATTACTGGGTAAAAGAGAAGCTCACTGGTAGTGACAGACCACATGATCTAGAAGATAACATTCCTTCTTCCTCGTCCTGGGATGACAGTCTTGGATCAGCAGTCTTTAGTCTAACAAGTGAAGACAACAAACTAGCACCTGCACGAGAAGACAAGGAATTTCTTAAGATTATGGAAAGGGAGTTTGCCCAAGATGACTCCAACAGCTGGGTAGCACCACTACCCTTTCGCACTCCAAGAGCAAAACTACCAAACAATCTACAGCAAGCAGTTGCTAGATTCTCTTCTTTAAAACGAACTTTAAAGAGGAAACCAGAAATGGAGAAACATTATGTGGACTTTATGCAGAACATATTTGACAGGGACCATGCAGAACCTGCACCACCACTAGAGGAAGGAGAAGAATGCTGGTGCCTCCCATCTTTTGGCGTGTATCACCCGCGCAAACCTAAACAAATTAGAGTTGTGTTTGGATCCAACGCTCGTCAGTTTGTTGAGAAGAACTTTTATGTAGATGATGGACTTAAATCCTTCCCTACTAGCAGAGAAGCAATTGATCTCACCAGAACACAGGAAATATTGTCTAGTGCAAACCTCAGACTTCACAAGATCATCTCTAACAGTCCAGAGGTAATGGATGCATTTCCCTTGGTTGACCATGCTACCAATTTAAAAGACCTTAATCTTGGCTCTGATTCCCCTCCCATTCAGCGCAGCCTAGGTTTACTGTGGGACGTCAAACAAGACATGTTTACATTTCAAGTGTCACCCTGTGACAAACCTTTCACTAAGCGGGGAATCTTGTCTGTTGTGAACAGTGTCTACGACCCTCTTGGATTTATAGCTCCAATTACCATTCATGGTAAGATGCTACTGAGACAGCTAACTACAGAGACTGTAGACTGGGACACACAGCTACCTACTGAGAAACAACACAGGTGGGAAGCATGGAAGAAGTCTTTGAAAGTGTTGGAGCAACTTCAGGTCCCACGTTGTTACGTTCCCACTTCCTTTACAGCTGCTGTTAGGAAAGAAGTTCATGTCTTCTCGGATGCATCCATAAAAGCCAAGCTAACTCCAAAACCCGCGCATTCTGTCCCAAGACTCGAACTTTGCGCAGCTGTCCTAGTAGTAGAAATTGCTGAAGTTATAAAGGATGAAATGGACATTACTACTGGTACATTTACATTCTATACAGACAGCAAGGTTGTACTTGGATACATATACAACCAGACAAAGCAATTTTATGTGTACATTAGCAACAGAGTGGAACGCATCAGAAGCTTCTCCGCCCCTGAACAGTGGCATTACATCCCTACTGACCTCAATCCAGCTGATTGTGGAACAAGATGTGCCCCTGCCTCAGGTCTCATTGATCACATGTGGGTGACTCCTCCAAGTTTCTTGTTTCAGGACTCTGGTACACTACCCACTGAAGCCAGTCTTGATTTGGTGGAGACTGAATCTGACAAAGAGATTCGGCCAACAAGTTCTAAGCTCTATACCACAGTGGTTCCTAAACTAAGGCTTAAGACATACCGCTTTCAGCGTTTCTCACGATGGAAAGACTCACAAAGTGGTGGTTAAGGTGGATAAAGGAAGCTGACACCTGAAGAAGGAAGTCTACTATCAGGAACTGCCATCTGTACCATTCCTATAACATCTACCACTGGATTTACCATGGGTTGGTGGAAGTGTTGGCATGTTGCGGCTTCCCCAATCCGAAGAT
The DNA here is from genome assembly GCA_025379985.1 of Phyllomedusa bahiana. Taxonomy (NCBI): domain Eukaryota; kingdom Metazoa; phylum Chordata; class Amphibia; order Anura; family Hylidae; genus Phyllomedusa; species Phyllomedusa bahiana. The sequence goes on from JAODAL010045395.1 coordinate 10,651, forward strand.
GGGTTTCCCATTGGATTACTTTCTTCGGAATGTACTGTTATAGAATATTATCTAGACTTTAACTGTTGATATTTTGCATGTTTTTCTCTTTCTTACAGGTTCAGAGAACATTTGTTATATTGTATTATAGTGAAATCTAAAGATTTCAGACGGGGAGTGTCATGTCCCATGACTTCATGGTTCATATTCAGTATTGTAATTTCTATTACTGCTTTACATTGTTCTTAAGTTTGTCCCTCTCATCTTCCTGTATGTGTGCTCTGAGGTATTCAGCTCCTCCCTTCTTCTAGCATTTTCCATCTTTTCTGTCTCACTCAAGCACTGTATCCTCATTCTCTGCACCAACTCTGTAAAGTTATCATCTTTTCACCTACTACTTTGGTGTAAACTACAAGATTCAGCCTGGAATAAACTCCTGTTGGTTCTTCATACACGCCGGAGCAGTTGAGTTGACACTGTCTGACAAGATTACTGAAGTAAGTTTACAGTTTAATACAGACTTCCATTACCACATGGGCCTGATGAACTTCACACTTGCTGTCAGCGTATTGGAGTCAGAATAATAACTGTCTTTAGATTCACTAGGATACTTTGTAGTATTGAGCTGAACGTGTGTGCTTTTTATGTTAAAGTTCTTGCAAAAACAAGTCACTTTGCAATATATGTCCATTAACAGTGTCTTACCTATTCTGAGATATTCCCTCTTGTATGGGCTGCATCAGCTCCTGTGGCTGCTATAGCTACAGATCTGTTTGATGTATCCTGATCGGCTGCCAACACTGGTCGCTATAGCTACAGACCTGTTCAATCTCTCCTGATAGGCTGCCAGCACTGGTTGCTATAGCTACAGAACTGGCTTCTACTGCAGCCTAGTGGAAGCCAGCAAACACGCTCCTGAATTCAAAGTGAAACCAAGAAAATAGGACTGAGGTAAGATGAATCAAAGTAGTGAGACAACCCCTTTAATAAACACCCTTACCTCCCCAAGTTCTGCAAAAGCTGTGAGCGTGTGATGAGAATCAGTGAACAAATAAAGTTAACTGGCAGCCCCCCTTCTGATGTCTTTACCCCATGGTTCCACTGTATGAGGCACTTTATGAAATAGGTTTACATTTTGATTTGTATAGAATTAAAAGATTAGCCAGGGAAATATTTTTTTATTTATAAATGGTTAGTGTGGGTTACAGTAATTGGCTAAAGGGGGACTTCCTGTGTTTAGAGAAGGGGGAAGGAAGTAGTGAACAGTGGAACGTCAGCAATGGTGGGGGACCAGAAAGATGAGCAATGCTTTTATTTTATTTTTTGATAAACTGTGTTTTTATTAGATAAAGTTTTGCATATTCAATGCTTTTATTTTCACCCATAGTGATCACTTGTAAATTAAAAATAATTTTCCTTGTATAAACCCAAATGCACCACCTTCAACATAATGACATTGAAAAATCCCACTACACAACTAGTATCCACAGACCCTTTAGAGACACAAAATGCATGTTTTTAGTACTTTACTCACATTTATTAAGCAGCTCCATATGATTCCATGAAAGTTTAGGGCCATATGTATGAAAACTGTCTAGGTCTAAAATTCACTTTGTTGCCCATAACAACCAATCAGAGTGCCCCTCTCATTTTTCCAGAGCACTATATGAAAGGAAAGGGGCGCTCTGATTGGCTCGCCGGCCCCATAGACTGTCATTATCTACGGCGCGTACATGCCGTAAATAATGCACATGTCACTTTCTCCCCCCGCGGCGGATTCGCCGTGCGGGGAGAAGAGACGGAATCCATAGTTCTCTATGAGAACTGTGGATTACCGTAATGACTGAGACGGATTGGAGCCGTACTGCAGCGCAAATATGGCGCGCAGTACGGCTCTATTCCGCGCCCAAATAAGCCGTGTGAACACGGCCTTACTCTTCCTTCAGATAAAAAAGCTGAGTTTTAGGAAAGACATTTTTACAAGACATTTCACATTTTCAACTGAGGCACTGGATGTCATATATCTAGATTTTTATAAAGCATTTGATTCTGTGCCACATAAAAGGTTGGTAAGTAAAATGAGAATGCTTGGACTGTGGGAAAAAGGTTGTAGGTGGGTAAGTAACTGGATCAGTGATAGAAAACAAAGGGTGGTGATTAATGGTGCATACTCAGACTGGATCCCTGTTACTAGTGGGGTATAACAGGGGTCAGTATTGGGCCCTTTGGTATTTAATATATTCATTAATGATCTTACACATGGATTGTACAGTAGAATATCAATCTTTGCAGATGATACTAATCTGTGTTAAGTAATCAACACAATAGAGGATAATGTTTTATTACAAAGGGATCTGGATAAGTTGGAGGCCTGGGCAGAGAAATGGCAGGTTTAACACATATAATTGCAAAGTTATGCACATGGGAAGGAAAAATACAATCCATGATTACCCATTAAATGGAAAAACACTGGGAAAAAGTGACATGGAGGATGAAAATCCTGGTGGACAGTAAACTTTATTGTAGCAGCCAGTGTCAGGCAGCAGCTGCCAAGGCAAACAGGATTATGAAGTGTATTAAAAGGGGCATAGATACATATGATGAGAACATCATTCTCCCATTATACAAGTCACTGGTCAGACCACACATGAAATATTGTGTGCAGTTCACAAGAAAGACGGCTTTGGGGGGGACAAAATAAATATGTATAAATATATCAAAGGTCAATATAGAGATCTCTCCCAAGATCTATTTATACCCAGGGCTGTATAGAGAACAAGGGGTCATCCTCTACGTCTTGAGGAAAGACAGTTTCTACATAAACATAGAAAAGGATCTTTACTGTAAGAGCAGTGAGACTGTGGAACTCTCCATCATAGGAACTTGTCTTGGTGAATTCACTAACAGAGTTCACAAAGGGTCTGGATGTATTTCTGAAGCGTAATAATATAACAAGTTATAGTGACTAGGATTCTAGAGAAGGGGCGTGGATCCAGGGATTTATTCTGATTGCCAGATTGGAGTTGGGAAGGATTTTTTTCCCTAAAATAAGGACAATAGGCTTCTACTTCATGTTTGTTTTTTTTTTACCTTTCTTTGTATCAACACTTTAGCACAATAGGCTGAACTGGATGGGACAAGTTGATGATTTAAGGAAAAAACACCAAAATCTGTATTATCATTAGCTTCTTATTCAGCTCATCAGATAGTTTGTTTAAACTGCTTTTATTGCTATACATCCTTATCGAAGTATCAGATATCTTTCACACAGCTTTACTTGGAACGGATCCACTGTCTGCTTCACCAAGAAGTTATATCAAGAAACCAAAGAAATTCCTCTCTCGGAATGTCTCTTATCAACTAATGCCTAGCAACCTTACGTAGATACAGGAGACTATGAAGTTTCAGCAACAGCCAATTAGCCAATGAAAGAATAATCATGTGATTCAGAGATATATTGAACTGTTACTCGCTGTGATTAAAGAAGATTTATGCCCCAGACGGAACGTGTGGGTTGTATCTCTCGAGCTCCGGCTGTCGACAGCTGTAATAATAATATAATTCGAAGGAGACATTTAATTGGATAAAGGAGTAGAGAAAAGATACTTCTACCCCTAATTTATCATTTTGACAGATGGACCTCTGTCTTTTTTCGGCCTTACAAACTATGTAACTCTGTGGGGTATTCCGTTTTGAGAATCTGGTGTATTGAACCACATGTCACCTGCACACATTCAATGGGGCCAGACTTCTTCATGGGAGCATAGGACACCACCTTTGTTTATTACCTTCAGGCCTGTAGCTACATCTATAAAGTTATTAGGCACCTAACAGGCAAAGGCTGGGACAACCCCTTCCCTGTTTAACCACCATCACACCAACTGACAAATAACCAAATAACTACATTTTACAGTCTTCTACACCAACCCTCTGACTATGTAACTTTCCTCTCAGGGATCACTTACTGAGTTGACCATTTGGAGATAGTATCACTGGATGACATTTTGTATTCACTATTCTGATGCAGTCAAATATCTTCCCTTGTCAATATACTGGAAAATAATTTTTAAAGAAATGCATTTTGCTTATGTCATACCACATATGAGATTCTTTATGGTAAATTCTTTAAATTATTGCTGTTTAATCAGATGCCAATCCACTGTTGAATTTGCATGTCTAAGCAGTTTCCACACTATGGGCCACATGTATGAAAATTGTCTAGGTCTAAAACTCATTTTGTTGAACATAATAAAGTACAATATCAGTAGCACTCTAGAAACACTAAAAAACAGTCAAAGAGGACATAAGAATTTTTGGAACAGCATTTCTGCTAATATAAAAAATATGAAAAAATTTGAGGTTCTTAGTGTACATTTTTGATCAAAACTGTAAATGCCCACCCACTGTGGCAAGGCAACCCCAACCAAGGTAGGAACCAACACCACGCGCTACCCCTCTGGGCGTCCGTTAAGACCTCCACACTTCAGGGCTAGAAGGTTCCTGCTATGAACCTGATCTGATTAAAAAACCTGTGCAGGTGGGCGGAGTGCATAATCCAAGCTGGGGACTACCACTTCCCCATACAAACAGTCTTGACTTCGTTGAACATAGGAACCAATCAGAGCACCCCTCTCATTTCATATCGTGCTCTGTAAAAATTAGTGGGGTGCTCTTATTGGTTGCTATGGGCAACAAAGTGAGTTTTAGACCTAGACAGTTTTCATACATGTGGCCATATTTGTGCAGCTATGGGATGGGATAGCTAGTGGTCAGCGGCAGGCAGGCTCTACAATGAGAAGGCAGGAATGGTTTATTCCTGATTGCTTTATACACTGCACTCAATAAATGTGCTGTGTATTCACATAAATATTCAGGCTTCCTGCTTCCAGGCTCTGGCAGTCATTTAATGGCTATGGCTCGGTAACTGCAGGAGCTACTGGGTTTTATCTAACCCAGTGTTGTATTTCTCCTGTAATTTGGGCTAAAATATTAATACCAGTTACAGGGGAAATTAGCAACAGCAACAAAAAAGGTTATGTAAAAATGCCCCCCAAAGGTGTATTTCTAATATTATAAAAAAAAAAATAAAGCATAAAAATAACCTAAAAAGCCTTATGTATTACAAAAAAGGCAAAAGTAATAGAATAACTGAGTGTGAGAAAAGCTTATAATGTTCGCCCTCAGGTAAAGAAATAAAAAAGTAAAATGTACCTGGGTAGAAACAATGGAATAAAAAAACCTGATGAGGAACTGTTTAAAATGCAATCTTCTGTATACATTTTATGGTTATATACACACATATTAGATCTTTTATGAATTCACCTAATTTATTATTTTATCCCGACACCCTGGAATGGGCAATCTTTGGTATACTGCCCTCTGACATGATAAAATACTCAAAAATAAAAAAATCTATATTTCCACAGCTGCCAGAAAATCAATACTTTAATGCTAGTTAAATGATTTACCTCCAACCTTGAGAATATTTCTCAACAAACTGACATTTCTGTTTAGAATAGACTATGGGAAAGTCTGGCTACACGAAGAGAGAAATGTGAGACTGTTTTTTGCACTATGGGGTATGTTTATTAATGTGTTACTAAAACACATGAAATTGAAACTCAGGGGTTGTTTTGGCCTTATAACTTGGTACGTAAAACAACAACTTGCAGGATATGCCCCAACCCAACAACCTTTTCTTTTCTTGCCCTGTGGGTGCCTACGCCTCCAGGTGTACCAGGCATCCACTGTTCATTTTTCAAGGATTTATGCTTAATATTAAATATTTCTTAGCTCTCTAGTCTTCTACCATTGATGACATTTTTCTGAATTTACAAAAATAGAATTCTGTTAAGGTGATTATATATGCATATACACCTCAAACAGCTCGATTTAACTTAAATGTTGTTGTAACTCCAATGTTTTCTGAAAATGTAATACTCTAATTCAGGAGTGAAGTTAGAAAAGTGTTGTCCTTTTTTCTGTTTGTACTGTTATTACTTATGTTATCCATAAACTTCAAAGAGAGAATATTGAAAAATTATTTCCCTGGAGAACTCTATTTTATCACATGTGAGGCAATTGCTATACAATTGCTTAAAGGGAATGTGTCATCAAAAATGAGTCATTCTTTAAGTCCCGTTTTTATGTTAAACACATTTTTTAGGAATTTTTGGTTGTTTTTTTTTTACATTTTTCATATCACTTTCAATATTTTTTAATAATTCTTAAGTCTTCCAGTTTTCACTTTGGCCACTAGGCCTTGCTTGCACTGATTTAACTGCAGTCAGAGAGATGCTTTACAGTAGCTTCATGCACATAAGAAACTTAAGACTGACTCTGTCCCATTGACTTCTGCATGAGAGTTTTCTAGTCATGCTCTGTGACCTGGGAAGCAGTCAGTGTGCAGGAAGGTGAAAGGGTGGTCTGTGACTATCTCCTCTTGTGACTGGTGTTTCCTGTGTTATCTATTCACACTGGTGTCTCCTTTCAGTTTGACCCTCTTTGTGCTAATAATGAGCAGACAGCGGAGAATCTTTCTCTACAGAACAGGAAGTGTTAGACTATTATTAGGCTTAGTGGCCAAAATGAAAACTGCAGGACTTAAGAATTATTAAAAAATATTGAAAGTGATATGGAAAATTCCCATCCCTCTCCCATCCCTGCCAATCGGGATTCGTATCCCACCAACATTACACTAGAAATGTCCGGATGGCCGTGGCGGCCTTGGAGGCGGCAGGAAATCCAGATCATCCGACATCGATGCTGCTCAGCCTGGACGCAGAAAAAGCATTCGACAAGGTTTCCTGGCCCTTCCTGGCCACCACGCTGACACATAGAGGCTTTGGACAGATATTCACGACATTTTTGGCACACATGCAATCTAATTCCACCACCGCACTTTTGCTCAACGGTTGTATATCCCCATTAATTGATCTCTTTCGTGGAGCAAAACAAGGATTCCCCCCTGTCACCGACCCCCTCCTTTTTTATATCACCCAAAACGAGTCATTCCCAGGGATCATGCTATGGGGCAGAGAGATAAAGTTGTCGGCATACGCAGACGATCTCTTACTAATGATCTCTAAGCCCAAACACTTCCTGGCCACAATCTTGCAGGACATCAGGGACAAGGGGGACCTGTCAGGCTACAATATTAATATTGATAAAAGTGAGGAGATTCTCCTTAAAGGCCCAGCGAAGCCCCTGTGGTCCGCCTCGCACCATATTCGCTGGTGCACCTCCAGCATCAAGTACCTCGGTGTCCTTCTCACACGAGACCCTGCTAAAATTTATACTGTAAACATCTCTAGATATATCGGTGTGTTACAGCGGACGATGCGCAGATGGGAGACGATACCGCTGTCTTTCATGGGGAGAGCGAATCTCCTTAAAATGCTGGAAATTCCACGTCTTCTGTATTTGTTTAACATGCTTCCCATTTATCTTAGACCGAAGAATGAGAAATCAATCAACTCCCTCCTCCGGAAATTCATCTGGGCAGGCAAACGGGCACGGATTCCCCTATATATCCTACAACAACCTAAGCTTGATGTGGCCTTGGCTTCCCTAACATCAAACTATACTGTCTGGCAGCACTGGGCTGCTTCCTGGCAGACTGGGCAAATAACTCAGATACATTTACCTGCAGTCGTCTAGATAGCCTCTTTCTCCCGGAGATTTCCCTCATAAACTTCCTTCACCTTCCCTTTGCTAAATTGCCGCTGGAGGTCAGTACTAACACACTACTAATGCCGGTCTGGAGGGCCTGGAAGAGAATCAGGATGATAAAGGGGCTGTCCCCAGACCACTCTCTTCACCAATCCTTGATACATAACCCTAATTTCCAAGGGGGCATATCTCATGGCTCCTTTCAGAGTCTGCATGACAGAGGCCTCGTCTCCCTCAGTAAGTGGGTCAATCCAACGACCCGCCAGCCTTTCTCCTTCCAGGACCTCCAGACTGCACACCCGGGAATACAGATTCCCTTCTTTGCATATCTACAGGCTCATAGCTTTGCTGACACGACACTTCGCCATATGACCAATGTAAACCAGTCTTCAAATTTTGCCAGGACAGTACTGAAACCACCTGGGAGACGGGCACACCTTTCTATGATCTACCGTTACCTGCTTGGCACTATAGATTGTGAGCATACTGGCCCTCAGCTCTCGAACTGGCAGAGACTAGACTCAACCTTAACACAAGACGTTGTATTAGCGGCATTGGCGGACTCTCACAAATTTCTCCCCGTGATGAGATATGTGGAAACGGCATTGAAGATCACCAATAACGCTTACCTAATACCGCAAAAGGGACACAGGATGGGCATCTTCGATTCTAGTGCGTGTTTTAAATGTGGCTCTTTGGAAGCCAACATTTACCACTGTCTTTGGGAGTGTCCCACGATTCAATCTTTCTGGGACGTGGTTGCCTCATTTATACAGACATCCACATGACGGGCTTTCTTGGATATCTAGACAAAGAGTCTGTGGGCGTTACACGTCGGGAATTTTAACTCCTATATGTCCTTTCGGCGGCAGCCAGTAAGGCGATACTGCAGGTGTGGAGCCGCCTCTAGGACACTTTCCTCGACAAGGTCCTGTTTCTCCTAGACTGGGTAGAAGCTACCCAACGGAAAGAAACTAAAGTGCAGAACTTTTTTGACCTTTGGGGCCCTATCATAAACACCCTCCCGCCCACAATACGCGACCGGATACGGACATGTTTCGAAAACACTGGGTGGTACCTTCGTCAAAGTCTGGACGGTCAAGAACTGATCCCGCGGGATGTCTCTAGGCAAGAGACACCCCCCCCCCCCCCAGGACCACTGCACAATAAATTTGTGACATTCCCTTTAGCTAAAGACTGGAATAGAGTCTATGCGACAGACCCGGGGCTACTGTCTGTTCAGGGGCATGCGGTCCTCGCTACTTGTGGAACCTTGGGATGGGGGTTGGGTGCTGGAGCATTTGGTCATAATACTGCCAGGATAGGAGCGAATTGAGTCATATGTTTAACTGTTTACTTGTTAAAACTCCTGAGGCCTCTGTTGCCTCATTTATGTGTTGCACCATGTTTGGTGCCAAAATTTGAAATTTAAAATGAGAGTTTTCATGATAGATGCCTGTTTGCATAACCATTATTGTCAATTTGTTTCTTCTTTTACCCATTGAGTGATTCGCATTTGGGTGTTTCTTGTATTTTGTTTGATGAAGGCTCTTAATAAAGACATGGATTAAAAAAAAAAAAAATACTAAAAAAATAAAAATAAAAATATAACCAAAAATTCTTAAACATGTTTTTAACATAAAAACATAAGTTAAACAATAAGTCATTTTTGATGACAAATTCCCTTTAAAATAGCTTTCGGGAAAGATCCAATGATCATGTAGCGCAGCCTCAGTTCCTTTAGAGTGGAATGGAAGTTCCCAGTCCCTCCTAAAAACTTTCTGTGTTTGGTAGCATGGCATGTATTATATTCTTCCGTTCAGAGGGATTGTGTCTAGCAATCTGTTTCCAGTTAACTTTTTCTTGTTCTGCCTAGTCTTACTCTTTGCGAGTTAGTGTGTTAGTTTGTTTGAAGTCCTTGTGTTTCTTATATCTATTTCCTAGTGTGTTGCTTTTTGATGCCTAAATAGTCTCTGCATCCTATAGTCCACTTGCTTGTATTAGTCAGTTCTAGCTTAGGGATATCTTTTAGGGTTAGTTTTAGGAAAAATTAAAAGCTAGTGGGGTCTGGTGTTAGGGTCAGTTTTAAGGAAAGATTAATGGAGACTAAGTTAGGGTCAATTATCACCTGTTGTTGCTCTGCTTTTGGATTTAAGCTATTTGTAATCGTTGTTCTCATCTCTGTCTCTGCCATCAATTCCCTAGTTAATCTTGTCCATCTGAAGTTTCAGCTGTATAACTATTTGCTTGTGACATAAGTGTAATTATAGTCATCTAGGAGCACTTACATTTCTTTCCCGGCTTAGTAAGATAGCAAGATAAAAATTTTGCTGGTCTATGGAATAAAAAATACTGTATACTTGGTGCTCTATTTCTAAATTGTCCCTGAGCTAGTGGGTGAAGACTAACTACTTTGTCATCTCTTGCAACTCTATATCTATATTAAAGCAGCAGAATAAAGGACATTAGACAGTAGAATTGAGCAGGGTAAGATGTGAATAAAGGGTGAGATATTGGTAACACTTACTAAAGCTTTCACCAGCATCCCTATGAGTCTCTCTGTGCCTCTTCCTTACTCTGCTGCTAACTCGTCCTTCCCTCTGCATACCCTCTATGGGCAACACCTTACTTGATCCTTTAGTCAGCTGAGCATCCATCTAGTTTCGAAAGACAGACTTTTGTTGTTTTTTTTTCATAGTCAACAATGAGGTTAACAGGGAGGAAGGCATAACAGCAAAAAGAAACATTTTTCCCTGATAAGATATGTTGCAGAGTTTCCATTATTTGCTGGTATCATTAATAGAAGAGTGAAGAAATCAGGCGATACCTTTTTCAGGCTAACTGAGTATATTTGATGGTGAGCTTTCGAGAGTACTAGCTCCCTTCTTCAGACATGATGTTATACAAGAACTGAAAATTTACAGACTTTTTATACACAAAAGAAATGGACCTTCAAAGGATCTTAGAAATCTTAAAAATAACAAAATGCAATATAAGCAGACAAGTCATTTACAACAGGTCAAGAAATCAACAATCTGGAAACGTGTGAGGCATGACAGAGGGGTCAGTAATTCTGTGTCTTATCTCGTAGCCATCAGGTATAATTTGTGGCTCTCACAGTTTACACATAGTTTGACATAAAGCTGGCATGAATATTTAGCCCATTTTGCAGACTGAAATTTTTGCATTAATTTAAATTCCCACTCCTTTCTCTCCCTCTGCGTCTTAAAGTGTCCCATTAAAACCATAATCTTCAAATCTTCAATAGAATGGTCATCTCTGGAGAAGTGTTGTGCCACTGGAAGATCAGTTCTGCTGTTATTAATAGTGAATTTGTGTGAGTTCATGCGCTGGCTGAGTCTCTGCCCTGTTTCCCCCACATAGAGGCCTGTGATGGGACATTGCATACACATCATCAGATACGCCACATTGCTAGACCTGCAGGAAAATGTCACCCTAATTTTGTGCACCTGCTGTGACTGTGGGACAGGTACACCTGTAGCGTGTGGATGTGCCTGCAGGTCTTGAAACTGTTCTGCAGGCAGGGTGAGGTGCCATTTTCAGTTGCGGCCTTCAGGGCACTCCGGACAATAATACGCCACAGGTTTGGTGGTTGCCGAAAGGAAAGGAGAGGGTGGACTGGGACTGTGCAACGACATGGAGGAGTTTTTCAGAAAAATAAGACTGAGGGAATAATTCTATGACAAAGACCTTCCATACAGCAGCGACTCTGAGAGAACAGCCCATAAGGAATCCACCAAAACATCAACCTGGAACCCACGGCCTGGAATTAATGCAGCACTAGATAAATACATTGACTGTTTCAGAAGCAAAGTAAAATATGAGATCTTGGGGAAACTAAAGAAACAGGTCCATAACCTAACCCTGCAGGAACAGAAGGCTATCACTTCACTGAAAGAAAATCAGGACATAATAATAAAACCAGCTGACAAAGGGGGCACAATAGTCATGATGAACACCTCTGACTATATCCAGGAAGCGAACAGACAGCTGTCCAATCCCGCCCATTACTCCAAACTTAACAGTGATCCCACAGAGGCCTATATGAAACAACTAAAGAATATGATCAAGAAGTTTCCAACTCAGGTCCAGAGGCAGGTAGAGGGGCTCATCCCAGCGGATCCCAGGCCGGGCTGCTTCTACATGCTCCCCAAGATCCACAAAGATGGCAATCCTGGGAGACCTATCATTTCTGGTATTGGGACACTGACAGAGAATATCTCAGGTTGGGTGGAAAATCTCCTAAAACCCCTGGTCAGAGATAATTCTAGTTACATCCAGGACACCACGGATATTCTTAACAAACTCAATGCCCTCGGTCCACTTCCTGAGGGCACCATTTTGGCCACCATGGATGTAGAATCCTTGTATACAAACATACCCCACAAGGATGGAGTTGCAGCATGTCGGGCGCACCTGGAGAAACTAAACCTCCCAAAAAACCAGTAACACAGCTCATACAGTTCATACTCAACCACAACTATTTTAAATTTGGAGAGGACCTATATCTACAGCGAATGGGAACTTCAATGGGGTCCAGATGTGCGCCCCAGTATGCAAATCTCTTTATGACTGAACTGGAAGGAGCGTATCTATCCACATGCACCATCAAACCCATGATGTACCTCCGTTATATCGATGATATCCTTGTCATCTGGACTGCAGGCGAGGAAGCCCTACTTAAATTCCATAATGACTTCAATAACTTCCACCCCACCATCAACCTTAAACTTACCTATTCAGAGAGCAAAATCCACTTTCTGGATACTACAATACACATCAAAGACCACCGGCTACTCACATCAGTATACCAAAAACCCACAGACAGAACTGCCTACCTCAGAAACGACAGCTTCCACCCTTAACACACAAAGCAATCCATTATATACAGCCAGGCTATACAATACAATCGTATTTGCTCCGAACAAGACAGACCTGGACAACCACCTCTTGGATCTGAGGACAAAATTTCTCCAATTTGGATACAGGCCAAAAGTGACGAACAATCAAATCAGCAAAGCGGCCGCCATCAACAGAGACAGTCTACTTACATACAAAGAGACCCAGAAGGAAGAACGAGTGCCCCTAGTTGTAACCTACAACCCACAGCTGGAGATCCTACGAAAGATTGCCAAGGAATTTCAACCTGTACTACATAGGGACAACAGACTCAAATATTCCCAGTCCCCCCTCTCCTTTCCTTTCGGCAACCACCAAACCTGTGGCGTATTATTGTCCGGAGTGCCCTGAAGGCCGCAACTGAAAATGGCACCTCACCCTGCCTGCAGAACAGGTGCAAGACCTGCAGGCACATCCACACCGCTGACAGTGTACCTGTCCCACAGTCACAGAAGGTGCACAAAATTAGGGGGACATTTTCCGGCAGGTCTAGCAATGTGGTGTATCTGATGATGTGTATGCAATGTCCCATCACAGGCCTCTATGTGGGGGAAACAGGGCAGAGACTCAGCCAGCGCATGAACTCACACAGATTCACTATTAATAACAGCAGAATTGATCTTCCAGTGGCACAAAACTTCTCCAGAGATGACCATTATATTGAAGATTTGAAGACTATGGTTTTAATGGGACACTTTAAGACGCAGAGGGAGAGAAAGGAGTGGGAATTTAAATTAATGCAAAAATTTCAGACTCTGCAAAATGGGTTAAATATTCATGCCAGCTTTATGTCAAACTATGTGAGAACTGTGAGAGCCACAAATCACACCTGATTGCTAAGAGATGAGACGCAGAATTACTGACCCCTCCGTCATGCCTCACAAGTTTCCAGATTGTTGATTTCTTGACCTTTTGTAAATGACTTGTCTGCTTATATTGCATTTTGTTATTTTTAAAGATTCTACGTTTCTTTGAAGGCCCATGTCTTTTGTGTATAAAAAGTCTGTAAATTTTCAGTTCTTGTATAACATTATGTCTGAAGAAGGGAGCTAGTACTCTCGAAAGCTCACCATCAAATATACTTAGTTAGCCTGAAAAAGGTATCGCCTGATTTCTTCACTCTTCTACTGCTTTCTATGGCTAACACGGTACAACATTATACTACTGGTATCATTAAGTGATGCAAATTTTGTTAAAAGGTTACAGGCCATTTACCTATTATTAAACTTGAAAATATATGCATAAACTGACAGGTGTACATGCATACATCATAGACAAAGAAAGCAGTGATCGATTTATTCTTTTTGTCTCCAGGTCTAAGCATGGTAATTTTAGTAATATTATCTACATTACAAATCATACGTACATCCTTGAGTATTTTACATATACATTGATGTGATAAAACAATAGCAAAGTGAAAATGTATACATATGTCATATTCTTTAAACAAAAACTGTATTTCTTATATCCTTGTCTTTTTCTTCTACAATTATGTTATATATTTCTTCTATTAGAGCCATTCAATGTATTCTGCACATACCATTTTGTGTTGTCAATAAGCATTACATCATCTCTTATTAAAAAAAAAAAAAATCCCCATCAGCAAATAATGTTCCATGATTTACAATACAGAAAACAGCACAATGATTAGTTACAAATTTATAAGAATCAATATGAATATGGATTTTGTGTGCTTTTGGAACATTGGTCTATTAATCTGTTCCCTGTTATGGCTCAATTTACTGAGGACGCACTATTTGTAATGTATTAAATGTATTGAGTTTAACAATGTTTAAGTACATGATGATCTTAGGAGATCAAATATATATAACTGATATTAGAACTTAAATAATGTAGGAAGTTTTTAATAAAAACACAAACTCGGGTCTATTTCTTTTTCTAACAACATGCCCAATATTTTAACAGAATGGAGACATATAATATACTATGAAGCAAGAAAGAAATGTATCCTGAAGAACTTGCACTAAAGTATTGCCAAGTTTTATTTGAATCAAAAACAATTTCATACATAGAAATAGATCACATTTAAAAACACTTAAAACCAGAAAAAAATATTATGCTACGGGGACCCTTTCACACATAAAAAGACACCAGTATTGGAAATGGAACATGGTAACTGGCAGGAGCCCCTATCACTTTTTGACCAGGGCCCAAGAACTTCAAGTTACGCCTCTGCAGGCTGGACTAGATTAGACTGCAGTACCATTGATAGCAGCGAGAACATGGCAGTGGGGAACAGCGAGGTTCCGGTTCCACTACATTTGGCAGCAGTACCATTGGTGGCGGAGAGAACATGGAAGTGGGGAACAGCGAGTTTCTGGTTCCACCACATTAGGCAGCAGTACCATTGGTGGCAGCAAGAACATGGCAATGGGGAACAGCGAGGGTTCCAGTTCCACTACATTAGACGCGGCACAGCAGCCAGCCTTCTGTGTATCAGGTGTGGGAGCATAAGAAACGCTTTTACCCCAACCATCCCAAAGGTAAAAGCCTGAATGTTGGCATTGCCTGGCTGCTGGCCTTGGAAATGTTGCCTTTCCGCCTGGTGGACACAGATGGGTTCCGTCACGTCATGGTCCTGGAATGCCCCCAATATCAGATGCCAAGCAGGAATTTCTTTGCCAGAAAAGCTGTCCCTGCCCTGGCCTGCCACGTTTCAGAAAAGATCTCCATTGCGTTTGCTGCATCTGTGCCCACCAAAGTCCATCTCACGACACATGGACTAGTAAACATGGTCAAGAGCGATACATCTCACTTCTCACTGGGTGACTTTGGTGGATGACAGTGTCTCTGGTGATGGGTCTCGGCCGACACTTTTCTACACTGCTGGGATAGTGCAGAGTCCAGATCCCCAACCTTGACAGGCAACATCACATGCCAAGAGAATCCAGGCCGTTCACAAATTAATTTGTCTTGGAGACCATCAACACACTGGTCAAGAGCTGTGGATGGCTCTGTGCACTTAGACCGACCAGTGGCTGCATGCTAAGAACCTGGTGCTAGGCAAGGTGGTGTGCGACAACGGGAGCAATCTCCTTGCTACTCTTAAGATCAGTAGACTTACGCACATCCCTTGCCTGGCACACGTCATGAACCTGGCTGTGCATAAATTTCTCAAGCGCTTCCCAGGTCTTGACTGTCTGCTGAGGAAGGCTAGAAGTCCTAGCTGACACTTCCGGCATTTGCATCCTGCTTCGGCACAAATGGCAGCGTTGCAGCGTTATCTGCACCTCCCCGTCAACCATCTGATATGTGATGTAGAAACACGCTGGAATTCCACCCTCCACATGCTCTAGCGATTGTGGCAGCAGCATAATGCTATAATGCAGTATAAAATGTCGCATGGCCTGACGAGCAGTGGTGTGGACCTCAGGGTGTTGACCCATAGAGAGTGGAAACAGGTGAAGGATCTCTGCACCATCCTTGGCAGTTTTGAAGAGGCCACCAAAATGCTCAGTTGGGATGATGCTCTTGTCAGCAGGACCGTTGTGGTTATATTTTTACTGGAACAAGCATTAGGTACTCTGCGGCAGCAATTCCCAGCAGAGATGGAGGAAGAGGCAGACACGGAGCCTTACTCGCAAGAGAATCTGGAAGGCCTGACTTTCTAGTTCTAGGTCAAGGGCGGGTGCAGGACTGTAGTTCAGCTCATAGAGTCGAGCGCCAGAGGCTAGCCAGGGCTCTGGTGACGGTTAGGATGAGGAAGTGGAGGAGGATAAGGAGGCAGGGGTGGACACAATCGGTACTGATTACCCTTCAGTGGTAAGAGGTTGGCACAGATTACAGGAAGGGGAGGAAGATCCTGTTAGTGCCCCTCGACCCTGAGGCTTGAGAGATCCCGGCAGCATCTCACACATGAGTGCTTGGATGCTACATTACCTGCAACATGATCCACGCATCAAGGCAATAAAAATGAACAGCGAGATAAAGAGGCGTAGGGATCCTAAGGGATCCTAACCGGTTTGAACTTTTTCTCTTGGCTGTGGTATATTAACCACTTGCTGACATGGAGCAGTGAGCTAGTTCTTTGTGAGGGCTCCATCTGCAAGAGGAGGGAAGGGATTTCAGTGCTGACACCCAGCTTAGCTGGAGACTACACAGGGATTTTTTTATTTTTTTTCCAGTAGCGCTGCAAAACACAAAACAATCTCCATGTTTAAGAGAGAGGTTAATTCTGCTAATGCTGTTGATGCCAAGGATGAGCCCAAGAGAAGGTCGGCACGGTTGTCAGCTAAACCAGCTCCACCAAAAGCCGAACCAAAGCCAAAAAAGGAAAAGGCAGCAGTAAAGCAAAAGTCTGAGGACAAATATATTCCAGCAAAGGGAAAGAGCAAAGGATAAACAGAAGCTAACAAAGAAGAAACTAAGGAAGATCTGCCATCCGATAACGGAGAGGCAAAAAGTGATGAGGCCCTAGCATCCGATGGAGGAGACAAGGAATCCAAATCTGAATAACCTACATCTGTTCAAGTCTTTTATCAGTGGTTCCTTTACCTCCCTTGTACAATTCAGAGGAATATTTTTGTCAGTTATTATGTAAATGCAAGTTTTTTAGTACTTTAATTCTAGAAAACACATTTCATTTGATTGATATGTTTAAATCAACATGAGATCTGTATGGAAAAAAAAATCACCATCAACAAACCTGTCATTTCTCATTTACCTCTGTAAGTCTTGCATCATTCCCCACTCATTTGAACTTACCTATAAAGTTCATTATTGTATATAAGAATTGCTTACATTTACTTTTAATACAAATTTAGTTTCTAATAAAATACAAGCAGTCCTCAGTGTACATAGGCCCCTGTTTGTCAGTTACCTATAACTAGCCCATGCGTATCCACTATTGATAAATTACCTGCAGTCCTATATTTAATATGCCTATGATCATTGCTATATCTTACAGCATCCTCCAGGCATGTACTACTTGTGTGTGCTCTGCAAAGATGCTGCTCTCAAATGCCTTCCTTTCATATGTTCTTGAGTAATTACTGAAGAATGAGTTCAGGTACTGAGAAAAGTTTTTTTTACAGTATTGTTAATATTTGAAAAGCATTTATAACCCATAATGAAATTGTCCTCCACCACTGGAGAATACTTATCAAAAATAAGTTGTCATGATCCATCAGTCGGTTCATGCTCAGGGATATTGCAGTATCCACTTTCCATCCCCACGGCAAAGACAAAATACGGTTGGATGTGGTAAGGAGTTAAAGAGTATTGATGTGGATAGAAACCGCTACAGTAATTCCTATCTTTATGTGGCAGAAATATTAAATTAAGTTTACTAGTGTGTGACATAATATACTTTCACAACATACTTTCTGCTTGTATGGCAAATTTTTAATGAACTTTGCATGCTTCCATATCAAATTAAAGTCTGCATTGCTTCATCCAATGCCATATAAACAATATTATTCCTATAAGAAGTAATTGGATACTGAAAAAAAACATTCTCCTTGCATACCTCATAGGTTCTGCACAAGTACTACACGAGTAGCCACAGTTTTGTTTCCCCCCAAACTGCAGGATTGACTGCTACTGGTATGATACCTGTATGTAACACCAAAACACAGATAAAAATATAGAGCTTAGTACCTGCAGGTTCAGCATCTGTATAGAGTGCCGCAAAAGGCTAATTTCTTATAACTAGCCAACATTCTTAGAATGATATTTATACTAGTGTTAAGGAAGCAAAATTTAATGTTGTTATATTTTTATTATACATTCTTCATTTTCTTCTTCTTATTATTATTTTTCTGAAATTGTAGATTTTTTCTCCCAGAAATTTGAAGAAGTCTCTCTCTCTCTTTTTCTCTCTCTCTTCATACATACAGATATGAAGGTAAAGGATAACAAGATCATTAGCAAATACAGACCTTATTAAATCATTTCCTAAACGATGAATACTTCCTCTTGTTGGCTGAAAATACAACACTGCCATTAGCTGTACTAATGTTCCAATTGCCTTAAAGAACATTCATTATTTTGTATTAAATTTTATTTGAAATATTCCCTTTTTAAAAAAAAATTTTTGTGTAAAACCAACCTCCCCAAGCAATCGAAATTGCTACCCAAATGATAAATTTTTTTTAATTCTGTAAAGGGGGGTTTTTAACAAAAGATTATGTTCACACACAAGGCCCGGAAATGGGGGGCCTAAGGCCCCCGGGTGGAGATGACTCTAGGGGCCCACAGTTCAGTTTTTAGGGGCCCCACCGGAGGGGGTTTATTTTAGGGGCCCACCCTACAGTTATTTTTAAAGGGACTGTACATGTCTCCTATACCTGCTTTTTGCTTTTTTGCCTCCCCTTCCTCTGCTTTTTTGCCTTTTTTCTAAAGACTTTTTTGGGATTTTAAAAAACCTTTGGGTTTTCCCAAAGTCGGGGGCCCCCAGGGGTTTTCCTCTTTTCCCCCCTTTGGGGGCCAATGAGCCTGTTTTCCACACTTTAATTTTTTTTCAAAAATGGAAAAATTTTTACCAATTTTGGGGCCCCAGCAGTCCATGTCTGCAGGTACAGCTTTTTGCCATAGGGGGCAGTGAGGGGTTTTCCCAGCACAGTGTGACCCATGAATGTGTGTCCTTTTTTTTTCCAAAGGGTTCCTATGGGCATGAAAAAACCCATGAGTTTTCAATCCAAAAACCCCCAAAAAAAAGTTTGGGTTTTTTCATCCCTGTGTAAAATTTCCCTTAATTTTTTCAGATGCATAAAAAAGATTCCGAATTTCCCCCCCTAAAAAAAAGGAAAGCGGCAGTTTCCCCAAAATTTCTTCATAAAAAATTCAGGACGATGTGTATGAAATTTGCAGCCGACACACTAGTTCTAAATAGATATAGAGAAAATGTAGAATACCAAAAGTATGTATTTAATAAGTTTATGCAACCCAAAAAAGTTTGGGGGACACAGATTTTTTGCCCAAACTTTATGGTATGGTTTTTTATGGCAGGGGGTTTTTGCCCAAAGGGTTTTACGCATTTTTTGGGGTATTTTTTGGGTGGGATTCAAAAGTGTTGCGTCTAGTGCAAGGGGGCTGAGGATAGGGGTGCGGCCAAATTTTTTGGCTCAAATTCGGCAGAAAAATGGTTTCAGCCTCGTTCTACATGTTTGTCCTCAGTCTTTATTTTCCATTTAAAAAAACACAACTACTGATTTCAAATTTTGGGTGGGGGACCCGTGTGACCTAATGGGCCCCCCGTATGAAACTGTTCTAAATCTAAAAACTTTCTTTTTTTTCCCCTAGCAGCCCCCAAAACAGAATTTCCCCCTTTTATTTCTTTTCAGTGCTCTGAAAAACTGAAAAAGGGGAAATCTGAATTTGGGTTTATATAGGCAAAAAAAAAGAAATCTTTTTTACCTAGATATTTCATTTCATTCCCCCTTAAAAATTTAAAGGGGCCTTTTTGCTTTTTAATCTGCTTTCATATCAATGGAAAAAGGTAAAGCATCCCTTAAAAATTTTTAAATTTTTGCCCCCCTGAGGGATGTTTTTGAAAAGTCTTTTGGGAAAAAAACCCTTTTAAAAATTTAAATTTTAAAAAAAATAAAATATTCCCCCCAACAAAAAATTTTTTAAATTGGTTTTTGGGGGAACCCCAACCCCTTTTTTTTGTTGAAACCCTTTTTTTGTTAAAGGGTCATAATCTTGGGAAAAATGGGTTTAAATTTGGGTTTTGAATTTTTCAAAACCCAAAAAAATCCAAAATAAAGTTGTCCCTTAACGATCCCGGGGCCCCACTTTGACATCGGGCGGTGCAGGTCATTCGCGTGCAGCAACATTTTTTGATGTTGCTGCAGACACCGGGGTTTGCGGCACCCGGCCAAACAGCAATTTTCTGAGAACAGGGGCTATACTCCATTTCCCGTTCACATGCAGGGGCCCCCCGGGCCCCCTTAACACTCTGATTCCGCCGGGGTTTATGGCTGGGAGCATAATCGAAAAGGGGTTTCCCCCTTCCTTCGAGTGGTTTAGGGACCCGGGGGGCTGTTTGAGGGCCCGGGGATGGCTGCACAGACTGGCCTGGGGACCTAGAGTAGCCCTCACACTGTCTGTGTAAGATGCCAGCGATCAGGGCACACTTTGTGCTGCCCTGATCCTTTTCCCTTTACAAACCCGACCCGGGTTTTAAAGTAAAATGTTTTTTCCTTCATGGGGTTTAAAAAAAAAAAATAAAAAACATAAAAATTTTTAAAAAAAAATAAAAAAAAATAAAAATAAAAAATTTAAGATGGCGAATTTTTCCCCAAATTCGTTTTTTTTTCACTTTTTCCCCAAAATTTTTCCCGGGGAAAAAAATTTAACCTTTTGTTTGAATTACTTGGCCCCGGGAAAACAAAGTTAAAAAACCCGCATTTCCCGGGTGCACAGGCCTGCAGGGTTTTGTAAACTTTTTGCCCCGCTTAAATATCAGAGGGACTTTGGTTTTTGGTCTTCAACCTGTTGTGGGTTTTTGTATACACGCACATGACTGCCCCCGCTCTTAGAAATCGCTTTAAATAAAAAAATTCCCTGGGCCTTAAGAGGCAAAAAATGACCAAAAAACCCGAAGCGGGAAAATTTTCCTGATAAAGTCTGCCCGAGGAAAAACTGGAAAAAAAAAAAAAGCCCGAGGCTCAGGTGGCAACATTTTGACCAAATGTGGAGGGACGGCGCTACCCAGCAGCAAGAGGGCCAGTGGCACAAATTTTCCCTTCTGGAGGGGGCAAAAATAGGGCCCCAGAGTGGCACAAGAACATTTTGGAGA
>JAODAL010045396.1:0-31983 GCA_025379985.1 Phyllomedusa bahiana
TAGAAAAAGATAGAAATAGAAAATGGGTAATAGATAATAGAAGATCAAAAGATTGAAAAATAATAAAGGGGGAAAAGAAGTGATAATAAAATAATAGTTAATAAATAATATAGAAGACAATAGAAAGATAAAAATAATAAAAACCCATTTAAAAAACAAAAAAAACCCCGTATATAAAATGGGATTTTTGATTGAATAGATTCCGATAAAATAGATAGATAATAAATAATAGAGATGTTTAGATAAAAAGATGGGATAGAGATAGACAACAACAAATAGATAAAATAGATAATAGAAGATAGATAGAATAAAAATAACCCCGATAGATGATATAGAGAGATGATATAGGTAAAATAATAATAACAGATAGAAAGATAATAAATAGATACACAGACGCAGTTTGATATAACAAATATACCGTATATGAAATAGATTTATAGATTTGAAAGTTTCAGTAAACAGGATGGATAGAAGATACGATAGTAGATAATAATGATATTTTAAAGACAGACAGTTTGATAAAACAAATATAATGAAATAGTTTTAAGTATAGATAGTTTCAAATAAATAGAAGATAGAAAAAGCACAGACAGAAGATGATGATAGATAGATAGATAGATAGATAGATAGATACTCAGAAAGCTCAAGTTTATTCTTCATGCTTGTTTGTGCTGCTCCACCTATAGCACTGTGGAATGTAGATCAGTAGACGTGAGATTAATAGAAAGATAGATAGATAGATACATACATACATAGATAGATAGATAGATAGATAGATAATAATAGATAGATAGACAGAGATAGACAACAAAAAATAGATAGATAGGATAGATAGATATAATAGATAATAGAAGATAATAGTAGATATAAATAGTAGATAATAATTTAGAGATAGATAGATAGTAAAGTTAGAAAAAAGATAGATAGATAAAAAATTATGGGAAAATTGAAGTTTTTATTCGCCAATGTAGATCTTTCTATCAGCTGTTCATATCATTCACTACGCTTTCACCTTGATTACACTCTTTCATTCGCTCAGTGTGACAACCACTCTTTTATTCATGAAAATGACTGAGATGTTGTCACCCTCCGCTCTGTCACATGTATCACTGAATAGTAATGCACCTCCCCCACTCGGTCCTTTGATTTTCATTTCTGAGTTTGCCATTTTTTAACCCCTGGTATTAACCTACTGGGGATTAATCGGGACAGAAAACCACTTCATGAACCCTGATGGATGTTTTTTTTTTTACGTTACTGTAACCCCGCCTGTTATCATCCTCTCTGGCCAACCTCTGTATGTGGGCAAAGAAAAAATTTGGAAAAAACCCCCTGAAGAAGCGTATGTTTATCACTCAACCGGGGGGGGGGGGCCCCCTTTTTTTTATCCCCCGGGGACCAGACCTTTTGCCCTTTATGATCTTTTGGCAACAACTATGAATTCGCCTTTGCCATATTTTTGCCATATATTTGCGGTTCCATAGATGTATGAACAGGCGTACGGCCAAAAATTTTCCGCAAAAGTGCCCTGACGACCATTTTAAAAAACCCAAAGTTTTGGGGCAAAACTTCATACAAAGTTGACGCAGAAAAACTTCGATTCACCTGTCTTTTTAACATTATCTGTATCTATTTAGAACTGGGTTGTCGGCGCCAAGTTACATAAATGGTGCATGCAAATTCATATGCCCTATATGTTTATATTAGTGTGGACTTTCTTGAGCATATACCGTTTAGGTTTGTATTTTACCATTATTCTATATGTATTGTATTATGGATACTTTTTGTACTTTTGTACATTAGTTCTCCTTTTTTTCCGGCATAAATGATACCTATTGCTCAATTAAGGCTACGTCCACACAATAAGTAACATTTACTTGTTGGATTCTACTGTGTCGGACAACACGGTTTTCAACAAGTAGTTGCATTTTCGGTCGTTTTTGGATTCCAAGTCAGAAAATGAGTCCCATTTCTCTCTATAGGGTATTGGACGGGAATCCGACATGTTTTTTACACATTTTTTTGGGGGGGAATACGGTGGAAGATTGGAAATGTTCCAAGTTTTTTTTTCCTCTTAAAAACCAACCTCCAAAAATATGTGTTGCATGAACTACACCGCAAATTTTCTATTGCTCAAAGCAACCAATCAGAGCTCCCCTTTCATTTTATATAGTACTCTGAAAAAATGAAAGGGGGGGTCTGATGGGTGGCTATGAGCTCTGATTGGAAGCTATGGGCTCGGATTGGTTAATATGAGCTCTGATTGGGGCTATGGGCTCTGATTGGTTACTATGGCTCTAATTGGAAGCTATGGACCTGATTGGTTATTGAGCTCTGATTGGGATGCTATGGACTCAGATTGGTAGCTATGGACTCAGATTGGTTGCTATGGGTTCTGATCGGTTGCTTTGGGCTCTGATTGGTTGCTATGGGCTCTGATTGGTTGCTGTGGGTTCCGATCGGTTGCTATAGGTTCTGATTGGTTGCTATTGCTTCTGATCGGTCGCTATAGGTTCTGATTGGTTGCTATGGATTCTGATCAGTTGCTATAGGTTCTGATTGGTTACTATGGGCTCTGATTGTTTGCTATGGGCTCTGATTGTTTGATATGGGCTCTGACTGGTCGCTATGAGCTCTAATTGGAAGCTATGGGCTCTGACTGGTTGCTATGAGCTCTAATTGGAAGCTATGGGCTCTGACTGGTCGCTATGAGCTCTAATTGGAAGCTATGGGCTCTGATTGGTTACTATGAGCTCTAATTGGAAGCTATGGACTCTGATTGGTTACTATGAGCTCTGATTGGATGCTATGGACTCAGATTGGTAGCTATGGGTTCTGATCGGTTGCTATGGGCTCTGATTGGTTGCTGTGGGTTCCGATCGGTTGCTATAGGTTCTGATTGGTTGCTATTGCTTCTGATCGGTTGCTATAGGTTCTGATTGGTTGCTATGGATTCTTATCAGTTGCTATAGGTTCTGATTGGTTACTATGGGCTCTGATTGGTTGCTATGGGCTCTGATTGTTTGCTATGGGCTCTGATTGGTTGCTATGAGTTCTGACTGGTTGCTATGAGCTCTGATTGGTTGCTATGAGTTCTGACTGGTTGCTATGAGCTCTGATGGGTTGCTGTGAGCTCTGATTGGTTATATAAGCTCTCATTGGTTGCTATGAGCTCTGATTGGTTGCTATGAACTCTGATTGGTTGCTATGAGCTCTGATCTATGGGCAAAAAAGAAAATTGTACACCTAGAGAGTTTTCATACTTGTCAAACATGACAAAGCAATAGGGGCTGTGATAAAGCTTGTGCATGGATTCCAAAGATATGAATAATTATTTTAGCTTTATTTTGCTTAAACAAATATTTTTTTAGCAAAATGAAACCACAATATTTATTCATCTTTCTCGGAATCCTGCGCAAAGTTTACCACTGCCCCTAATGGTTTGAGGTTGCACCAAAAACCTTGTTCGACAATTTTGAATATATTATTTTTGTAATATTTATATAAGATGAAAAAAAAAACTAATCCTGAATCTGTGGACCTGCCGAGCTCCAGATCCTATAGGCACATTTACATCACGCTCACCATCATCATCCCTGGTCCTTCCTGTATCATATAAGCTTTTAGACCCTCTCAGACACCCAGAAATTGATTCCTGGAAGTGGAGTTTCATGGCAGCGTGAAAACAGCTATTTGCGTTCACTCGCAAATCATCAGAAAATAGCAGAGATGTGTAATTAACATCTTCGTGTGGTGCATTTGCTTGGAACGTTCCCTAATATATAGATACTGTATCTGTGCTACCAATCATAAATGCATCCATTTTATGATTACTCTTTGTGCCTCTGGTGGTGTAACATATGTTGTGTAGAGTTGTTTTCTAACTAAGGGCTAAAATTAGGGTCAATTTGCTTAGAGGTCATTAGCGGACTATTACACTGGGTCATTGCTTTTGCTGCACGGAATCATATATCTGGTACAGTGCATTGCAGGTCTTTATGACTTTATTTTGTATTGTTTTATGTTACTTATAGTTCTAATCTCTTTTTGTTTTCTGATTTTCCAATTTTTCTAAATTTTCTCCGTATATTTTTAATTCTTTGTTCTCCACATGGTTACGGTGGCGGACATTTTTACTGAGTTGCTGCAGAAATTTGCTATCCATTTGGTGACACAAAAAGTCAGAAAATGACTAGTAAACTTCTATGGGAGAATGTAGTAGGCATGTTCTGTGATATCTATAAAGTACAAGCAACATGTATGAATGTTGGCGCTGACAGGCCAGTTCTAAATTGCTTTAAGGCAGTATAGAGTGGGCTAGAATTTACAAAGATGTTCTTCTGCAGGTCATACATACAGGGCAGTGTAGATCCAATACCACAAGTCTGGCTCAGGCACCACCTTTACCTGTCTGGCTGTCTCTGCAGATACATAAGGCATGTAGAGCAATCACATCTGGCTCAGGCACCACTTTACTGTTATTTCTTTAGGTCTATACAGGGCAGTGTAGAGCCAATACCACAAGTCTGGCTCAAGGCACCACCTTTTACCCTGGTCTGGCTGTTCTTCTGCAGGTCATACATAGGGCAGTGTAGAGTCCAAAACCACAAGTCTGGCTCAGGCACCACCTTTACCCTGGTCTGGCTGTTCTTCTGCAGGTCATACATACTGGGCAGTGTAGAGCCAATACCACAAGTCTGGCTCAGGCACCACCTTTACCCTGGTCTGGCTGTTCATCTGCAGGTCCTACATACAGGACAGTGTAGAGCCAATACCACAAGTCTGGCTCAGGCACCACCTTTTCCCTGGTCTGTTCTTCTACAGGTCCTACATACAGGGCAGTGTAGAGGCAATACCACAAGTCTGGCTCAGGCACCACCTTTACCCTGGTCTGGCTGTTCTTCTGCAGGTCATACATACAGGGCAGTATAGAGCCAATACCACAAGCCTTGCTCAGGCACCACCTTTACCCTGGTCTGACTGTTCTTCTGCAGGTCCTACATACAGGTGCAGTGTAGAGCCAATACCACAAGCCTGGCTCAGGCACCACCTTTACCCTGGTCTGGCTGTTCTAACTGTTCTTCACCTAGTTTTGGCATCAAAGAATCATAAATGTGTCTACTCTTATGAATGTGGTGTGATGCCCCCAGAACACACCTAATCTTTGGCGCACTAAAAAGTGTCTTTGGCGCAATACAAAGGAAGTTATCGCGCCAAAGTTTGGAGTGCACCTGTTCATACATTATTTTTGGCTCAAAATACACCAGAAAACTGGTGCAGCCTCACTCATACATGTCGCCCTATGTGCCCAAATAAGTGGTTTCAGGATGTGCCCCCTCCTCCTGAAGTTCAGTGTGATAGTTGTCAAATAATCATTTCATTATTTGCTAAGTGCTCCCCAGTCCCTGGGATGTATGACACATCTCCTAGGACAAAGCTGGCAACTGGTTTTGCAATGGAATTTAAAGTTAGAGCTTCTCATGTAATCCCTAAAAAGTGCCCCCACTCAAGTGGTGACCAATATGGTGATCTGGTGGAGGAAGGAAGCGCTGAGACGTTACCTTTACTTCCTGTCACTAATGTGACCCTGTGTTGTCTGCACCAGTTTGTTGCTATTCATTGCTCTCTTGCTTGTTACAATAATGCGGTGACTGCTGCCCTCACCTCTAATATACAGCCTTAGCTGAACTGTTATCTCTACAAAACAGGAAGGGCCAACCTATTGTCAGTGTCAATCTAATGCACTAATACGTAGGTGGAGGGAATAAACTGTAGAAGATGGACAGAACCTTTTACAGTGCACAGGAACCAACTGAGTGAAACATCAAGGCTGAGATAATTGAGGTCTATGATAGTAGTTGGAGCATTTTCTTTACTTACTCATGGGTGTTGGCCAAAGATGGAGCCCAGAACAGTCATGCCATGTTAAGTAATTTTTTCATAAGGGCACTAAAACATTCAAGGTTTGGGTACCTCACCAACCAGGGGTGCAACAGGATCAGTTTGTTCCCATTGTAGGGTATTTATGCATCAATCCATGCCTGCTCCACTTGGTCTCATCAAACCCCAGAACCATAGTACTATCAGCCACTCAGTTTCCAATACATTGAACAAACATGTAGATGCATGAAAAACAAACGTGTAAAGTGTTGGCAATAAATTGCCCCTTATGTCCCAATTTTACCCTACGCAGTCACTAGTCCATCTACCCTACCTGATTGACTTAAAGGAATTTTTCTCGCTACATCGATTCATCTTACCTCAGTCCTGTTTTCTCAGTTTCATTTTTGAAATGACTGGCTTTTCTGGTTTCTACTGGCATGCAGTGACCAGCTACTGAGGAGACCAGGTCTGAAGCTATAGCGACCAGCGCTGGCAGCCTATCAGGAGAGAGTGGACAGATCTGTAGCTGTAGCAACCAGCGCTGGCAGCCTGTCAGGAGAGAGCAGACAGGTCTTTAGCTATAGCAACCAACGCTGGAAGCCTATCAGGAGAGAGCGGACAGGTCTGTAGTTATAGCAACCAGTGCTGGCAGCCTATCAGGAGAGAGTGGACAGATCTGTAGCTGTAGCAACCAACGCTGGAAGCCTATCAGGAGAGAGCGGACAGGTCTGTAGTTATAGCAACCAGTGCTGGCAGCCTATCAGGAGAGAGTGGACAGATCTGTAGCTGTAGCAACCAACGCTGGAAGCCTATCAGGAGAGAGCGGACAGGCCTGTAGTTATAGCAACCAGTACTAGCAGCCTATCAGGAGGGATCGAACAGGTCTATAGCTATAGCAACCAGTGCTGGCAGCCTATTAGGAGAGATCAAACAGGTCTGTAGCTATAGCAACCTGGGGAGCAAGAAGGGATATCTAGGAATAGATAGGACACTGTTAATGGACACAAATTGCAAAATGACTTGTTTTTGCAAGATCTTTAACATGAAAGGAAGCAATCCTTGTAGTGAGACAACCCCTTTAATTAAATTAAATTGAGGAGATTTGATCTCATGCATTTTTTGAAGACTGATTTATACTTTAAGTTATTCTCCAGTGACCAAAGGATTTACTCTGACCATAGACTTTCAGGCATGGCCCCATTAAGCATATGATCAATCTACTTTTATAACTGGAGCAAAACTAGCCCTATATCTTTAACCAAATGCTGAAGTTTTAGTATTTGCTTGATGTAAGACTTTAATAATCCCTAGGAAGCAGTGAAAATGTTTCAGCCCTCTCTACATGTGAACTAAGAAATCGTCAAGGAACTAAAATATTTTTCTTCTCCAGTCAATGATCAAATTAAACATAAAAAAAAAATGTAAAAGATCCAATGGTGAAAATGATATCTGCAGACATTAGGCCTCCACTGTTTTGCAAAGCGTAAAAAAATGTTAATTTCATGTTTGGTGGAAAGATCTAGGGAAAGCAGAAAGCGGAGGCGCTAAGCGCTGGCGTAACATACATTTAAGTTCTACAAGAAGAAGCCGCACCATTGTATGTGGTTATTCACAGTCGTCACTTCTCAAACGAGGTCGTTTTTGGAAATTAAATGTCTTCAGCTGCCGAAAAGAGGACATCAGAATGGGTTTATAAGTAAGTACTCCTCTGCAAATATAGGAGATTGTAATACAGATGTGCACAATATAATGTCGATGCAATCAGCAGAGATTACTTTTCTGGAAAGTGCATGATGCTTTTGTGCTATTGAAACCTTCGATTACGAGCCGGCTGGATGTTCGCTCAATCTGTAAATGGCTTGTAGGAAAATCCCAAAAGAACGCCGAATGGCCTGATTTCGCATTAAGCACGATTAGGTTGATTATATAGAAGATATATCTAAACTTGCCACAAACGGGAGATGCTTTCCTAACTGGGACAATGAAGACCATGAAGGAAGGAAGATTTTTTTTACATTTTTTTCAGAAAACATCATGTTTAGCATATGTCCTCAATTACAATCTACAATGTAGCACAGATAAAGCTGACAGATAGTGCACAAGGTTATTTTGTAGCTTCACAGAAAATCCTGATTTCACTCAACTTAAACCTTGCTACATTCGAATACCACAGCTACAGCATAACATATTGAAAGGGACAATGCTGGAAATACTGATCCTCTGTGTTCTACCTTGTGCAAGACCAGAAGGGGCAAAACAAATTTAGAGGCTCCATATGTGCAAATTAACTAAATTCCTTCATTAATGCAAACAGGATAATTAAAGGGGTTGTCTCGCTACAAAGATTAGCTTTCAACATGTAGGGATCACTAAATGGAGACATTTTCCAAATATTTTGCATTGTTAATTTTTTTTTTTGCTAAGGAGCTACAAGTGATTTTATCACCTTCTGAGCTCTCTCTGGTTCCCCAAGTGACCGACCTGTGTCGGTCACTTGGAGTGTCGTCATCACACAGGTCGACGGGCACAGAACTCATGACAGTGAGAGCTTGTTTGTTATTTGATCTTTCAGACAAATACCAGTAATTACTGCTGTTTACTCAGAAGCTTCCCTGATCCCGACAGCATGAGATTTATCTAATTAGCAGAGGTCTGAATACATGGAGCTCATATGCTAATTACAGAAAGCTTGACTAGGAAGTGACAGAGCAAAGCAGCATTATTTCATTCATGCATCCGATGAAACTTTGAGATGAGACAACCCCTTTAAGGACTGGGGTTTGAATTTGGGGTAACACACAAAAAGTTGATTGCCATGTAGAACGGGGGATGGAAGAAGTGAGTAAATAACATGAGGTTCAAAACCAGTGATAGTTACCTGTCATCAATGTAAATGACTCATCATGTTAGAATAACTATTAAAGGGAACCTGCACTGAAATGTAGTCCAATTTGCAAAGAATATTATAGAGCAGAAGGATTGAATTGAGCAGATTGATTAATGTTAATTGATTAAAGATTATTTACAAACAGTACATTATTACTGTAAGTCTTTGCTAATTCTAGGCTTAGGAGTCCAGTATATAAGTTTGTATGCAAAGATAGCTGTCAGCAAGTAGAACTGCCCACTGGACTCCTGAACCCAGAAAGAGAAGAGATACACTTGATTAATTACAAGGTTCACTGAAAGGTTTGCTATAGGCACAGATATGCAGGATATATCTGTAGGCACCATGAGAGCAAAATGAGCTCTTTATTAGTGTTGAGCGATTGCGTTGGCTATCGAGATCGATAGATAGTCGATAGACGGCCGCTATCGATAAGGTTTTTCAATAGTGAGCATCGATTATGAGCGATTACCATTAAAGTCTATGGGAGAGCAACAACACCTTCATTATTACACCCCAAACAAGGCTGGAGAAGCTGAAATTAACATCCACAACAGTCAAATGGATACGTGCTACATCTTAGGCAACACACTTAGGTTATAAAAGTCACAGAAAAAAAGTCACAGACCATTCACTATCCCTGTCTTGTACCACAGCCTGACCCTTAAACCTGCATCACCCACAAATTAAAAAGTGCCAGAAGGCAGTATGATTTGAACCATCATGTTACTTGAACTGGACATTGACTATACCTGTCCTGGAACGCAGCATGAACCCCAAACCTGCATGACCCCCACATTTAAAAAGTGCCGGAAAAAGGAGTCTTTCAACCACCATTTTAGTTGAACTGGACATTGACTATACCTGTCCGGGACCGCAGAATGACCATTAAACCTGTCGACCCACAGATTAAAAAGTGCCGGGAAAAGGAGTCTGTTATGTCTGTATCTGTTAGTTTTCGTATAATACACGGGATTTTTTGCACCTTTTAATTCACCTGTGGTGAATATAGAATTGCAGTTTTAAGATTTTCGTAGATGCTGCGTCAATGAACAATGCTGGGGGGCGCAAAAGTCAAAAAACACTAAAATGTTATTTTTCGTATGATACACCGGGATTTTTGGCAACAAACAACAAGATGGCTGTATTGTAATTTAACTGCCCAAAGGGGGATATATCAAAAGTCACAGGTGTAATGGGTAAAATTGAACACCTATCTGAAATGTATAAATGGTAATAAAAGTGGAGTTTTGCAGCTAACAAAGAGACCTGCAGTTACTAGAAATATGTGTATCCAATATAAGTTCAGGGAGCCCAATATTTCCCGAAATATTTCAATAGCAAACTGTTAATAATAAAGATATTCCACTACAATGTCTACACTAAGTCTTGGTGAACTTTATCCAGTATTCTTTATAGATAGAGCTTGTCTGTGTTCGCCCGCGGGGCCCCCCCGCTCCCACCGCCGTGAATTTACAGCGGTAGATGCTGCTTTAAAATTCTCTAGCTAACTACATAAATTCTTCAAATCTCTAATCTAACTAAATTGGAAGGATCACAGCTAATAGTAGAGGTTTCTCTGTGCAGAAATAGACTAATTTTCGCTGAGCTGTTTGGCCACAGACAGAGCGCAGGTCCTTTCCTTATGAGACGCTGAGAGACAACTGAGGCTGAAACAGGTTAACGCTGTTTCTATGTAAAACGAGGTCATGTGATTTTCCAGCCAATCGCAACCATACACATCCCAGTCATGACGTCACTCACCCTGCTCTATTCTGTAATCTGATTTGCTGGCCGCCAAAATTACAGGAAGCGCCGATCTTAATAGATGATGCACAGATTTTAACCTTAATTATCGCATGATCTGGAAATTTCGATCACCATAAAAACCTTGCCGATTTCAACTTTGTCGATAAAAATCGCTCAACACTACTCTTTATGTATCTTTTTTATCTATCCATGTATCCACCTTTCTATCTGCACACCCATTTTGGGCTTACTAGTCCAGTAGGTCGTCATACTCTGCGATGGACAGCACTGCTTGTACTAGTCTGCAGTACAAGAGATGTTATATATATAATATATATATATATAATATATATATATAAATATATATATAAAAAATTTATATATATATATATATAAAAATAATATAATATATAGTCTATATAATATAATTATTTATTTATTCTTTTTTTTTTCCTGCAGTCTAATACAAGCAATGCTGTCAATCACAGAGTATGACCACCTGCTGGGCTGGTAAGCCCAAAATGGGTGTGCAGATAGAAAGGTGGATACATGGATAGATAAAAAAGATACATAAAGAGCTCATTTTGTTCTCATGGTCCCTACAGATTGGACCACACTTTTAACATGATAGGTTCCATTTAATACTTAAAATGATATATAGATATACAAATGGATAGATAGATAGATAGATAGATAGATAGATAGATGATGGATAGATGGATAGATAGATAGAAGATGGATAGATAGATAGATATATAGATAGATATGAGATAGATAGATAGATAGATAGATAGATAGATAGATAGATAGATAGATGATGGATAGATAGATATAGATGATGGATGGATGGATAGATTAGATAGATAGATGATGGATAGATAGATGATGGATAGATAGATAGATAGATAGATAGATAGATAGACTATGGATAGATAGATAGATAGATAGATAGATAGATAGGTATATAGATAGATAGATAGATAGATAGATAGATAGATAGATAGATAGATAGATAGATAGATAGCTGCTGTAGAAATAAACAAATGCAGCCTTTGTTAATTTTCTGAATCCGTTCCTCAGGCAATGTCTGCACAGCACAGTTTTACCATTGGGTTTTGGCACGGATTTAGGATTTGAAATCTTTTCAAATCCAATTGTAAAAACCATCCCCATAGACTTCAATAGAAAATCCGAGCCGTAGACTACACAGCTCAGATTTTCTGACAGTCAGATTTCAAAACTGGTGTTTTTCAGAAAACTTGGGACATGTTCAATAATCTGCCATATTGCACTTGGTAAACAGTGGATTATTCAACTATTTTATTCAATGGGACGAAAACCATTAAAACAAACAGCAGTAAAAAATGCAAAAAAAAAAAGTTAGTATAAAATTCTTGTCGGATTATAGTATGATAATGGACTGATTCAAAGGACGTCTTTGTGAGCAGTGGTAACAGTGTCCTGTAGTCAAGGAGATAGACATCACGTCTTGGCACATATACAGTGCAAACATTAGAATACAGCAATTAGTTGAGCAGCTGCAGAGCGGGTTAATGTACCGTTTGATTGAATATGACTTGCAACTTGACAACGCACGGTTAGAAATTTGTTTTGTCGGCTCTACCTACAGTATCCGCGCCTAATTACAGCAATGCACCGTACAACAAATCAATAGCTTATTGTCAATGCTTTGTAGAACATAAATACCTCCTCGCCTTTACCCAATCTATAAACTCAGAATTCTTATTTGGTGCGTGTGGAATTTAAAAGGTTTTTGGGCCCAAAAAAGAGAAAAACCCTTTAATATCCCCAAAAAGGAAAATCACAAAAACCTGTGGGTGCAATGAGGAAAATTTTGGGTAACCAAACATTTTTTTTTCGGTAAAACTTTCAATTCCAGAAAAATCAGGGGATTTTATGAAGCAAGGACCAATCCCAATTCAACTAACTTAAAAAAAAATTTAAAAATTGTTTTTCTGAAATCTGTCCCCCGTACAATTTGGGCACGGTTTTTCTGATTTTGAAAAACTTTACTCCCCACCTCAAACATTTTTTTCCTTTTTACTCTAACCCTTTAAAAGGGGTTTTCCCCACTAAATTAATTTTGGGTTTTTAAAGTTTAAAAATTAAGATGGGGAATCGATTTTAACAATTTGGGAATTTTTTAGAAATTTTAGGGAAAAATTTGTTCGGAACCCAAATCAACTTTGGGTACTTCGGGTTTAACAAGTTGCTTTTTATTAAAAATGCCGAGCACCCGGGCTTACATGGGCCCAAAACAAATCTGGGGGGAAGAAGGGGGATAGCCTGCATGACATGTGCAAGGTGAAGCCAATCAGAACCCGGGGGGATTCTTTTGACGTCACCCCACTATAAAAGTCCCGGGGGCGACGCGGGGGCTCAAAACCCCTCCCACGGGACTGATCAGGGGGAAAGGGCTGCCGCGGCGATTGGTTTTTCTGGGAAAAACTGATTTTTTTAACAGCGATTTTTTGTGGGTGTTTTCAGCTTTCTCAGAACGCTTCTTTTTAACTTTTATTTCTAATTTTTTTGGGGATTGGATCGAAATCCAGGTGCGTCCACGCGCTTCATATAAATTTAATATCCAAGGGGGGGATCAACCATTCCCATGTATTTATTTTAAAAAAACAGCCCTTTTTACAAAACAAATACCACTTCATTTTGGGTGCTCAATTTTATTGCGCAATTTACATCCAGGGGTTAATTAAGCGTTGTTTTGCTGGTGTGCTGACCCCAAGAAACCGTCTTTTTCAACGCCAAAATATATACATTTTTCCTGTAGCCTAATTCACAAGCAAAGGTTAATTACAACTGTATCTCTTGTTGTGTGGCGTAGAAAACACGCCATTGTAACACGCTACAAAGCTACTAGTTTGTGCGGCTCAATTCTTTGGCGCAATTTACATCCAGGGGTTAATTAAGCGTTGTTTTGCTGGTGTGCTGACAAAAATAAACCGTCTTTTTCAATGCCAAAATATATACATTTTTCCTGTAGCCTAATTCATGTCCGAAGGTTAATTAAGCCTGTTTGTGCTTTTACATTTAGTAAAACACACATGTTCTTGTAAACGACACATACAAGTAAATTTTCCTGCCATTTGTGGAGCGCAATTTATATCCAAGGTTTACCCAAGCTTGTTACTGGTTCATTTGGAGTCAAAAACAGGTGTATATTTATCATATACAGATATCTTCATCAAACAGTGTCTGTACATTTTCGAACAAACGTATGTCAGACAAGAAGTGTCAGGCTCTTCACCTGCGAGTGGCAGAGGCACAAACATTCCTGGAGTAGGCCCAGTCGCAGCACAGCAAGGGGACGTCGCAGCAGGGGTCACTCGTTAGGCCACAACTGCCGCTGTCATCTAGCGGCCGGTGGTTTGTTCAGCAACCCAAGGTTCTTGATTGGTTGACTAGGTCATCCTCTTCCTCCCAGATTACATCTGACAACCCCAGCCAAGAGTCGGTGGGAACCTCAGACACAACCCTTAGTTGGCATGGCCCGGAGCGGGTCAGCGGCCCTCACCTGTCCTCAGCCCGCCTCTGTCCCATCCGGTTCCCTCAGCCAGAGATCTACTATGTGGTCTGGGCTCAGCGCCACTATCATAAACCCTATATATCACAGAGCTCAGCTCCTCTTCTCTATCATATAACCCTATATATCACAGAGATCAGCTCCTCTCCACTATCATATAACCAAATATATCACAGAGATCAGCTTCTTTCCTCTATCATATAACCATATATATCACAGAGCTCAGCTTCTCTCCTCTATCATATAACCCTATATATCACAGAGCTCAGCTCCTCTCCTCTATCATATAACCCTATATATCACAGAGCTCAGATCCTCTCCTCTATCATATAACCCTATATATATCCCAGAGCTCAGCTTCTCTCCTCTATCATATAACACTATATATCACAGAGCTCAGCTTCTCTCCCTCTATCATATAACACTATATATCACAGAGCTCAGCTTCTCTCCTCTATCATATAACCCTATATATCACAGAGCTCAGCTTCTCTCCTCTATCATATAACCCTATGTATTACAGAGCTCAGCTCCTCTCCTTCTATCATATAACCCTATATATTACAGAGCTCAGCTCCTCTCCTCTATCATATAACCCTATATATACAGAGCTCAGCTCCTCTCCTCTATCATATAACCCTATATATCACAGAGCTCAGCTTCTCTCCTCTATCATATAACCCTATATATCACAGAGCTCAGCTTCTCTCCTCTATCATATAACCCTATATATCACAAAGCTCAGCTTCTCTCCTCTATCATATAACTCTATATATTACAGAGCTCAGCCTCTCTTCTCTATCATATAACCCTATATATCACAGAGCTCAGCTTCTCTTCTCTATCATATAACCCTATATATCACAGAGCTCAGCTCCTCTCCCTCTATCATATAACCCTATATATCACAGAGCTCAGCTCCTCTCCTCTATCATATAACCTCTCTTACCTACACACGACAACTTCAGCCAAATCTCCAGCCTGTGTTAGAAGATTTCAAAGATATTTTAACTTTTAATGCCTTGTTATGTCACAGAGATTTTAAATATAAGTTTTATGGCGCGAGAAGTCCCATGAGGGGACCAGGTGCGACAAAAACGGGAAAGTTGCCAATCGTTTAATGAAAGTGCCTTAAGGATAACTGTAGATATTACTTTAATTTTCAACCATTGTTTTTAGTTTCCAAAAATACTTTCTGTCCAGAATATGTAAATTCTTCAAGACTCTGTAATAAATGGACCGGAACACAATGTAATTTTTTAATACCCTTTCCTGGCACTCGGATCGTATGAGAAAATTAGCACAATAATATATTTGGCCTGGAGTTATTTGCACTACATAATCACAGAAGGAAGTAATTTTACAGAAAATCCTTAATAAAATTCTCTCAGGTTATTATTACCATCTCCTGCATCTGCATTCTCAGCATGTCCTCTTCTCCTTATTGCCTCTACTGACATGCTTGATTTTACATTGTGACTGAATATTTTTTACATTTTAAGGTATCTCAGAAATTTTGAAAATGTTCCATTTACATTAGAAGTGAATGTAGTATCAGGAAATGGTTTCAATGTGGCCAGGAATATTAAAGATTTTACTGTATCAGATTACTGGTTTGATGAAACTTAATTTTGACCCTGAACCTTACCATAACCCTAACCAAAATGTTACTGGGTTGCAAGGGATAATGTACCTGTTTACAGTATTTTCAGACCTGTGATGCTCTTGGTCCAACATCACAATAGAAAAATCACAATGTGACATTAGAACAGTAGTGACATCACATGGGAAAAGCTGCAAAGCTATAAGTTGACCCTTGCACACCAGTAAAAATACTAATGCTAAGTCCAACTTTGAGTTATGGTTATGGTCAACTTTTTGCCATTATAAACCAAAAATGCATTTGGTCAAATTAAATTTTGACTCCACTCTGAAATTGAACACTGCGTGTAAAATTATGGTTCTGTATGATTGCTGGTCTGACATCACTTCTCATGAACGTTGCAAAGTGGTTAGGCCATGTCCCCATGACACCGGTTTGTGGCCGGTTTTTCAGGCAGTTTGCGGTTTTGCAAACCATCTGAAAAACCGTCTGCAAACTTTTACATGGGCTGCTATGGAAAACCCGTGCAGCAGACTGAAAAACATTGTACTTGTTCATTCTTCCGTCTGGTTTTCAGACAGAATACGAACAAGTGAATGGGAAAGGGGAGGGCTTTTCTACACTAATCGCTGAGAAAAGCCGTCCCCCGGTGGCTGTGTGCACGGCACGAAACTGAACAAATACCGGTCAGATAAACTGACCGGTATTTGTCCTGTGCCATGGGGACACGCCCTTAGGGTTCAATTTTACATTAATCTGAATCCAAAAAGAAACACTACCTGCAAAAATTGGGGCCATGAGTAGAAATTTTTAATTGATCTGCAGAGCTAAGTTTACCGATCCCCTTTGCCTTGGGCCCGTAGTACTCATGCACTATTAACACATTAGGTATGTAGAATTTCCAACCCCAGTTTTAGGTTGGGGGAAAGTAGGGTAAAAAATTTGGGCTCAGGCTTAACCAAACAGTGGCTTCTTGGAGCAAATCTATGTACATAACTTCAAAGCATACATACTTGTTGACACTACTGAGTCACAAAAAGGACATGGTTTATGTAGATCTCATTCAAAAGTAGGCATTTAAGGAAAGTTCCTGGGGTACAGCTTAGCTCTCCACGGTTGGAAGTTTCAAAGGTTAGAAACTATGAAGGAGTCAGCATAAAACTACACCAAGAAAATCTAATTGCTGGAGAAGGGCAGATATACTGTAAAGAACTGATGTTCTTTCTTAGGGTTTACTGAAACATATCAGCAGCACTCCACGTATGCCAGGAGACAGTTAAACAATGAATATATAAACTATTTCTAAATGCATTTCAACTACTTTTAGGCTATTAAAATCTGAGATTCTAAGCACACTTTTTTTTATGAAAACTGTGAAGGTCCATCCACCAACAATAAGGGTTCAGATGGGGACATACACTAGGCAAGCATATTCACCTAACTTGGTGCCTTCTCAGGCCTCCATACTCTTAGAGCTTAAAGGTCATAGCTACTAGGCTCAGAATGGCCCACAGAGGAGTAAGGTAAACCCCTGGAGGGTCCTCGGGCATGGTGGGCCCCTTTCAGAGAGAAAAGCCGAGAAAAAGTGGAACAATAAGAAGAGAGCAAAATTCATGTGCAGTATATGCATTCTTTTACAATAGCTGAAGGATGGGCCCCAAGAATTAACTCTACTGATAGACCGAAAGAATCAACTCCACTGGTGAGCCCAAAGAATCAACTCCACTGGTAAGCCCAAAGAATCAACTCCACTGGTGAGCCCAAGTAATCAACTCCACTGGTGAGCCCAAAGTATCAACTTCACTGGTGAGCCCAAAGTATCAACTCCACTGGTGAGCCCAAAGAATCAACTTCACTGGTAGACCCCAAGGATCCCCCTACCCCTGGTGAGCCCAAAGTATCAACTCCACTGGTGAGCCCAAAGTATCAACTTCACTGGTGAGCCCAAAGTATCAACTCCACTGGTGAGCCCAAAGAATCAACTACACTGGTAGACCCCAAGGATCAACTACACTGGTAAGCCCAAAGAATCAACTCCACTGGTGAGACCTAAGAGACAACTCAACTGGTGAGCCCAAAGAATCAACTTCACTGGTAGACCCCATGGATCACCTCCACTGGTAAGCCCAAAGAATCAACTCCACTGGTGTGCCCAATGAATCAACTTCACTGGTTACCCAAAGAATCAACTCCACTGGTGAGCCCAAAGTATCAACTCCACTGGTGAGCCCAAAGTATCAACTCCACTGGTGAGCCCAAAGAATAACTCAAGCGGTGAGCCCAAAGTATCAACTCCACTGATGGGCCCCAAGAATCAACTTCACTGGCGAACTCAAAGAATCAGTTTACTGAAGGGCCCAGTCACCCCAGTCCGACACTGCCAGCTACACTTTGTTCTGTTTAAAAACAGTCTATGTGGATGGGTGCGCTAAGAACCTCAGATTTTCATGTATGTTAGTAATGTGAAAACAGTTTATGTATTTATTGTATAACCGCTAATACATTTTTGCCAACATGTCTACAATGAAATGTTTTTCAGACCTTCTTAGCATTTAGATGCTTCTCCATCAACAGAATCTTCAATGACGTTATCTAGCCCCCACCACCACCATCCTGTACATGCTCCTCCAAAACACAAGCAACTGGGAAAAGTCTTTGGCATGTATTGAAATAATACTCATTACCGGAGATGTGTGCCTCCATCTGTAGTCTACAACATGCATCAAGTAATCCAGACCAGGACCTGTAGAATTTTGCTAGTTTTAATTAGATTTTCTAGTAAATAATACCAAGGGGAGTTTGTTTTTTGAAATGTGAGCAGCTTTGCTGGAAGTACATTACATGCATCTCTCAGTTTAACACTTTTTTTTCTCTTTTTAATCAAAATTCTATTAACATTTACATTCAAAAAGGACAAAGATTTCTGATCGGATCACAAATACATTTGGCAGAACATCAGCTCGGTTTCCTTTATTTTGCAGGGCTTTGTGACAAAGTAATAAGCCTGATAGGTAGAGCAACAAATTTTGTGCACATTCCTTTAACACAAGATCAACTGAGAAACAAGGCTGCGACAATCAATACATCTCTTAATGTATTGTCTCTCGTTTCTGTCCATCTCATTCCAGAGTACTTTTCCTGTGAGCGTTGGACGGTTACAAGGCTATTGTTGTGAGCTACATTGCAGATCCATGGTTTGATGATTGAGTTTGAAGATACAATGTAGTACTGTAGTGAAAATAAGCAACATCTAAATGAAGCCACTGCAAAGTAGGGAGACAGAAATTAACTGAGCAAGCACGCCGATATGAAATAGAATTGTGATTTCCCACAAGGCACAGCAGGCTTTGATCTATGAATAGAAGTAGTTCTAAAATATGTTAACATTGTATCGTTATTAAAATTATTTATTTATTTTGTTTATTTAGTATTTCAATATTTTACCTTTTTGATTGTGTTCATATACAGTGGGGAAAAAAAGTATTTAGTCAGCCACCAATTGTGCAAGTTCTCCCACTTACAAAGATATGAGAGTCCTGTAACTGACATCATAGGTCGACCTCAACTATGAGAGATAAAATGAGAAAACAAATCCAGAAAATCACATTGTCTGATTTGGAAAGAATTTATTTTTTTTGCAAATTATGATGAAAAATAAGTATTTGGTCAATAAAAAAACAAGCAAGATGTCTGGCTCTCACAGACCTGAAACTTCTTCTTTAAGAGGCTCCTCTGTCCTCTACTTATTACCTGTAGTAATGTCACTTGTTTGAACTTGTTATCAGTATAAAACACACCTGTCCACAACCTCAAACAGTCACACTCAAAACTCCACTATGGTGAAGACCAAAGAGCTGGCGAAGGACACCAGGAACAAAATTTTAGCCCTGCACCAGGCTGGGAAGACTGAATCTGCAATAGGCAAGCAGCTTGGTGTGAAGAAATCAACTGTGGGAGCAATATTTATAAAATGGAAGACAATCAAGACCACTGATAATCTCCCCCGATCTGGGGCTCCACGCAAGAACTCACCCCGTGGGGTCAAAATGATCACAAGAACGGTGAGTAAAAATCCCAGAACCACACGGGGGGATCTAGTGAATGACCTGCAGAGAGCTGGGACCAACATAACAAAGGCTGCCATCAGTAACACACTGCACCACCAGGGACTCAGATCCTGCAGTGCCAGACGTGTTCCCCTGCTTGAGCCAGTACATGTCCAGGCCCATCAGAAGCTTGCTAGAGAGTATTTGGATGATCCAGAAGAGCATTGTGAGAATGTCATACGGTCAGATGAAACCAAAGTAGAACTGTTTGGTAGAAACACAACTCGTCGTGTTTGGAGGAGAGAGAATGCTGAGTTGCATCCAAAGAACATCAGACCTACTGTGAAGCATGGGGGTGGCAGCATCATGCCTTGGGGCTATTTCTCTGCAAAGGGACCAGGACAACTGATCCGTGTACATGAAAGAATGAATGGGGCCATGTATCGGGAAATTTTGAGTGCAAACCTCTTTCCATCAGCAAGGACATTGAAGATGAAATGTGGCTGGGTCTTTCAGCATGACAATGATCCCAAGCACACTGCCAGGTTAACAAAGGAGTGGCTTTATAAGAAGCATTTCAAGGTCCTGGGGTGGCCTAGCAAGTCTCCAGATCTCAACCCCATAGAAAACCTTTGGAGGGAGTTGAAAGTCCATGTTGCCCAGCGACAGCCCCAAAACATCACTGCTCTAGAGGAGTTCTGCAAGGAGGAATGGGCCAACATACCAGCAACAGTGTGCGCCAACCTTGTAAAGACAGAAAACATTTGACCTCTGTTATTGCCAACAAAGGATCTAACAAGGTATTGAGAGGAACTTTTGTTATTGACCAAATACTTATTTTCCACCATAATTTGCAAATAAATTCTTTCCAAATCAGACAATGTGATTTTCGGGATTTGTTTTCTCATTTTGTCTCTCATATTTGAGGTCGACCTATGATGTCAATTCCAGGCCTCTCTCATCTTTTTAAGTGGGAGAACTTGTACAATTATTGGCTGACTAAACACTTTTTTTCCACACTGTATTTTATCGTATCAAATATATTTTAGCCTTACGACTTTCTTTCAAATTTTAGTTAATTTTTACAGTGTAAGTTTCTGATTATGTTTTAGAACTGGGTAATCTGCAGATTGTTTTAAAAAATTAACTGCTTATAAAAAAATGACTGTGGTCTATTTTTCAGAAACAGCTCCGCCCCTGTCCATGGGCCATTTTTAGGATTCCAGCTTAGAAACTCTTTACACTTGCAAAAGAGAATCCGCTCATAACTTCCATTGCAAATTCCACTAGGAATAACGGAAAAATAGCATGCTTTATCTTTTCCGGTGAAATGGAAGACACCAGGGCAGATACTCAGTGGACACCATTGTAGTGTATGGAACCTCATAGACTACATGATACCTCTTTGGAACCTCAAAGACAGTTGTGCACCAGTCCTTTGACTTATATAAGTGACTGATAAACTGATATGAGCAGTACCAGGCACAGCCCATGGGCAAGAGTGGTGCTGTTTCTTAGGAAAAAGAATGGACAGCAGGTGAAAATGCACGCAGCCAATGTGGCCTGTATGCACGCTCACCCTCCATGGCCTGTATGCACGCTCACCATGCAAGACTCAACTACTGAAGAAAAAGTATGTTCAAGCGCACTTACAGTTTGCTCAACAGCATTTAGACTGGGGAATACCGCAAGATTATAGTCTGGTCAAATGAGACCAAACTTTAACGCTTTGGATGCCAAAATACACGCCATGGTGCGACACATCACACCAAAAACACCAACAGTGAGGTGTGGAAGTGGGAACATCATGTTATGAGGCGGCAGCATACGGCACTGGCAAACTTCATATAATAAAAGGAAGGATGAATTGACAAATGCACTGAGACGTTCTCGATATAAATCTGCTGCCGTCTACCAGGATGATGAAGATGAAACGAGGGAGGACATTTCAGCAAGACAATGATCCCAAACACACGGCCAAGGAGAGTCTCAACTGGTGTCAGAAAGAGAAAATAAAGCTGCTAGAATGACCGAGCCGATCACCTGACCTGGATCCAATAGAAAATCTATGGAAGAAACTAAAGCTCAGGGTTCATAGAAGGAGCACACGGAAGCTTCAGGATGTGAAGAGTGTTTGGGTGGATGAATGGGCCGTGATCCCCCCTGAGCAATGTACGCGAGTAGTTTCTCCATACAGGAGGCGTCATCACCAACAAAGGCTTCTGTGCCAAGTATTAAATACATTTCAGTCAACGTGTTCAATACTTTTTCCCTGAATCTTTTGTCATTAT
This sequence comes from Phyllomedusa bahiana, assembly GCA_025379985.1. Lineage (NCBI taxonomy): Eukaryota > Metazoa > Chordata > Amphibia > Anura > Hylidae > Phyllomedusa > Phyllomedusa bahiana. The sequence goes on from JAODAL010045396.1 coordinate 22,016, forward strand.
TGCATATCATTTATGGACATCTATGGTTTGATTTCTTTGCCTGTGTGGATTGGATGGATTGTTACTGAAATCTGGTGAGAATTTCATGTCAATAGCCCCTTTAGAAATTGATTTACTAAGAAAATTGATGACGTGTTCAATATTTATTTTTCCCACGGTATGTCATAAGACCACTGACCCGTTTACCCATCGCTGACTAGTTGTAGAATCCTAAAATTCTATCTTCTAACAACGTACGTGTAGTTAATTACATCATAACATTTATGTGCACTATTTTTCAATCATTTAGCAATGCAAGCAAATTAATGCTATATTACAAGTAATTTCAGCATAAGATCTGTTACAATAGATCAATGATATGGAAAGAAATCGGCAGAGGGCAGCGACCTCTTTATTCTTGCAGTTAGTGGGGGTCCAAGCTCTTGTTTTCAATGGCTTCTCTAAACATGGCTAAAATACTCAACAGCTATGCATTATTGTAATTGGTTCTCATCAGTAGGGTCTGTGGACACGAACATTGGAACCGAAGACTGAGGTTTAGGAAGTATCTTGGTAATATATTACATTTATTGTGTAACATATTCAATTGTTTTACACGTACAGAAGAAAATGGTTTACAATGGAATAGAAGCCGTAATAATTCACTTTGGTTCGCCCATAGCAACCAATCAGATTGCCCCTTCGATTTCAAATAGTGCTCTGGAGAAGTGAGAGGGGCGCTCTGACAGTGAATTTTAGACCTAGACAGTTTTCATACATGTGGCCCAAAGTGTGTATACAAAAGAAAAATGTAAATCATATCAATATTTGGAGGGACTGCCCTTTGCCTATTCTTCTAGATAGCTGCATACATGAGACTTGGTAGGGAGGTTGTTCCAAATATCTTGAAGAGATAAGCACAGAATTTTGTGGATGCAACTGCTCATAAATACATACGAGACAGAAGGATCTGATCCACAAAATGTTTTGTAGGATAAAGACAGTGGGTTTCATTTATGTGAACGATGTAAGAGTAAGACTGTTCTTGTTGCCCATAAGGTCATGTTCACACGGCTTAAAATGGGCCGTATTTCGGTCTGTAATTACGCGCTGGAGTGCGCAAATTACGGGTTGAAAACGTCCCAGTCATTACGGTAATCCACAGTTCTCATAGAGATCTATGGATTACGTCCCCTCTCCCAGCTCGGCGAATAAGCCGAGGGGGGAGATATTTGACATGTGAATTACTAGCGGCGTATACGCGCTGCTGGTAATGAAAGTCTATGGGCCAGCGAGGTGCCGGCCCCCTGCTCCCGGCCACACGGTGTAATTGCGGGGCGTAATTACATCCCGCAGTTAAGCCGTGTGAACATAGCCTAACAGTACCAATCACAGCTCAGCTTGCATCTCCTGTACTGCTCTGGGGAAGTAGAAGCTGAGCTCTGACTGGTTGCTCTGGGCAACAAAGACGGTCTTACTGCTAGATGGTTTTCATAAATGAGGCCCAACATGTGGAAATAGATCCTTCTGTCTCATATGTATTTATATTTCCACATGTTGGGCCTCATTTATGAAAACCATCTAGCAGTAAGACCGTCTTTGTTGCCCACAGAAACCAGTCAGAGCTCAGCTTCTATTTTTCCAGAGTAGTACATGAAATGCAAGCTGAGCTGTGATTGGTACTGTTATGGGCAACAAGGACAGTCTTACTCTTAGGCTATGTTCACACGGCTTAGGCTAGGTTCACACGGCTTAAAATTGGCCATATTTCGGTCCGTAATTACGCGCCGGAGTGCGCCAATTCCGGCCCGAAAACGGCCCATTCATTACGGTAATTCACAGTTCTCATAGAGAACTATGGATTACGTCCCCACTCCCCGCCCGGCGAAGCCGCCGGGCGGGGAGATAATTGACATGTCACTTTCTAGCAGCGTATACGCGCCGCTAGTAATGATTGTCTATGGGCCGGCGAAGTGCCGGCCTCCCGCTCACTCCCCCGCTCCCGCCCCGCCCCCGTCCACACGGCGTAATTGCGGGGCGAAAATACGCCCCGCAGTTAAGCCGTGTGAACCTAGCCTAAAAATGGGACGTATTTCAGTCTGTAATTATGCGCCGGAGTGCGCGAATTACGGGCTGAAATACGTCCGGTCATTACGGTAATCCACCGTTCTCATAGAGAACTATGGATTACGTCTCCTCTCCCTGCTCGGCGAATCCGCCGCAGAGGGAGATAAGTGACATGTGAATTACCAGCGGCATATACACGCCACTGGTAATGAAAGTCTATGGGCCGGCGAGGTGCCAGCCCCCCGCTCCTGCCCCGTCCACACGGCGTAATTGCGGGGCGTAATTACGCCCCGCAAATAAGCCGTGTGAACATAGCATTAGACAGTTCACATAAATGAGACCCATTGTCTTTCTTCCTACAAAATATTTACACTTAAAATTTTACCAAAATAGCAATAATGGCAACAACATAATTTATAAATTGTCTAATTCCCTATCAGAGTCATTAATCTCTGCTAACTTTTAAGTTCAGCTGAGTACTGATGCTTATTAAAGAGACACAGTTGTATATAGTGATTTGTTTTCACGCAGTGCTTTATGGGGAAAAAACAGGCAAATAAGTTTCCTTCAGGAGGAGGGAAACTATTTCATGCCAACGAAACAAGTCATCCATCCCTAACTGTTTTATGGTTCTTGTTTCTTATTGGTACAGAACACGATCCTAGTAGATTAGTGAAACCCAAATGTACAGCGCCCTGGAACCAAGGGCGCTCTAAAATAAATAAATAATAATAATTAGGGAGATGCAGCTCAGGTGGGTTACTGACTGTCATTGAAAAGGATTTAGTTTTTGCAACACTTCATGGGAAAAAAGTATGCAAATTACCTCCAGAAGACGGACACTATTGATGAGCAACAAGAATGCTGCAGGAGAAGCCTAATCATTGAGTAAATACAAAGGCAATAACTAATGACAAAATAAAAAATGACAAGAACTCATACAGAAAACAATTTGTACAATAAGGATGGAGGCATTAAAAAAATAATAATTAAAGGGGTTGTCTCACTACAAGGATTGCTGCTTTTCTTGTTAAAGATCTTGCAAAAACAATATGTGTCCATTAACAGTCTCCTACCTATTCTGAGATTTCTCCCCTTGTATGGGCTGGATCAGCTCCTCAGGTCGCTATAGCTACAGACCTGTTCAATCTCTCATGATAGGCTGCCAGCACTGGTTGCTATAGCTATGGACCTGTTTGATCTCTCCTAATAGGCTGCCAGCACTGGTTGCTATAGCTACAGACCTGGCTTTTACTGCAGCCTAGTGGAAGTCACTAAACACGCCCCTGAATTCAAAGTGAAACCAGGAAAACAAGACTGAGGTAAGATGAATCAATGTAATGAGACAACCCCTTTAACCTTCGAGTCTGGATAAAGATGAATGGCAACATCTATGAATTCGCATGCGCCACTTTTGTAACTTGGCGCCGACACATCGGTTCTAAATAGATATAGAGGAGTTTATAATAAGACAGTATGGCTGAAAGTGTTGGGCGCCAAACATTTTTGGTGCCTAACAGTCAAAATTGGTGCATAGAATGTTATGCTCCAAACTTTGTATGGCAATTTTGCACGAAAATCTGGCGCATTAAAATGTGTCGTCAGGTGCATGTTGCATCAAGTTTGGCCGAACGCCTGTTCATACATCTGTACAACCGGCAAAATATGGCGAAAAAATGGCAAAGATGAATTCATAAATATCACTCAAAGGGCCACATGTATGAAAACTGTTTAGGTCTAAAACTCACTTTTTTTGCCAATAGTAACCTATGGGCAAAAAAGTGAGTTTTAGACCTAAACAGTTTTCATACATGTGGCCCGAAGACTTTTAACTATGCAAGAAAAATAAAGCTAAGAGGAAGCCACAGCATTTTGTTTACTGCAAGCAAATTAATTGCACGATAAATTGAATTATTTCTGGATTGTTTATTGACCTTCATACTTGGATCGGATTCTTTTGGAAGAACAGAAAAGTTATGGATGAAGGACTCTATCTGACAACATGTCTTGTCAATGGCCTAATTATGTTTCACCAGTGTTTTTGGATATCTAGGTCCATATCGACACCCTCCGCCAGCCAAAAACATCACTCCTAGACATTTTTATAGTATCTGTCCATGGTGCATAAAGAAGCTGGGATGGTTTATTAGAAGAAAGTAGAGATATTACTTGCTGATATTCTCCGCAGCAATGTCCCTCTGGATCAGGAACTGTGTGCCAGCACTTTCTATAACTGGAGCCATTTGGCACGAATACCTGAGAGCAATAGCCAACAGTGAAAATGACTTCCAGAAGAGATTATTGCCTTTACACGTGCGCCTCTTGATCCTTGTTGATATTTATGCATAGATGAATGACACTGAGAAGTAGCCGTATGGGAATAACAAGGACAAATTATTTTATCTGATCGTTTGACTGATGCCGCCAATGGAGCCTGGAGACAGAGCTTATATCCACTTTTAAAGGGCAAGCAGCTGGTAAATCAGCCTTCAAATGGAAAATTAAAGGAGGTCTTCTAGTATCACTTTTATAAGACAAAAGGTGCAAAGAAACCTGTGACAACTACCAAATGGTGTGAAATGTATTGCACATTACTGCCTTGTTCATTGCAGCTACTAGTCTAATGTTATACCGTGTTAGCCATAGAAAGTAGTAGAAGAGTAAAGAAATCAGGCGATACCTTTTAGAGGCCAACTAAGTATATTTGATGGTGAGCTTTCGGGAGTACTAGCTCCCTTAATTTTCTTGGTTTTAGCAATGGCTCGCCCAAGTAGCGTTTACTATGAATTTACTAGTAATTTCAGGTTTGGGCGGATGTCAAATTCAATCTGAATTAAAGCAATTTCAATTCGGTAGGCATAAATCTAATTTTTGCAAAGGTCACAAAAAATTGAACCTAACCCTACATTAGAGTTACAAGTATTTAAAGGTTTTTAAGAGCTAACTTATTGTCCAAAGAGCTACAAGTTCAAAATTTATTTTGGGCCAATTGGAATCAACCTGCTTGGGGCTCAGCTTCTCTCCTCTGTCATATAACCCTATGTATCACAGAGCTCCGCTCCTCTCCTCTGTCATATAATCCTATATATCACAGAGCTCCGCTCCTCTCCTCTGTCATATAATAATATATATCACAGAGCTCAGCTCCTCTCCTCTATCATATACTCCTATATATCACAGAGCTCAGCTTCTCTCTCCTCTATCATATACTCCTATATATCACAGAGCTCAGCTTCTCTCCTCTATCATATACTCCTATATATCACAGAGCTCCGCTCCTCTCCTCTATCATATAACCCTATATATAACAGAGCCCAGCTTCTCTCCCTATCATATAACCCTATATATCACAGAGCTCAGCTCCTCTCCTCAATACTATAACCCTATATATCACAGAGCTCAGCTACTCTCCTCTATCAGATAACCCTATATATCACAGAGCTCAGCTCCTCTCCTCTATCATATAACCCTATATATCACAGAGCTCAGCTCCTCTCCCTCTATCATATAACCCTATATATCACAGAGCTCAGCTTCTCTCCTCTATCACATAACCCTATATAGCATAGAGCTCAGCTTCTCTCCCTCCATCATATCCTGCTCTCATATAGGGCAGCCAGGGCGTAGCTATAGGGGGTGCAGAAGTAGCAGACGCTACTGGGCCCTGCAATCTGAGGGGGCTCAAAAGTCCTATTGCCACCTAAGGAGACACCAGCATTGTAAGCAGCACATGGCAGCTGGGGGGGCCCATTTTACTTTTTGCACTAGGGCCCCGAAGCTTCAAGTTACACCTCTGAGGGCAGCAAGCACCACCTCATAAGTTTTGCTGTTGTCTCCAGTTATACTATGTCTGTTGTGTAGAGGGCTATGTAACCCGTTTTCTTTTCTGTACCTGTAAGATGATACAAAGGTGATTATTTGTGGGCGTCGTGACGTTCCCGAAATCTTTTTTCCAGGCCAACATTGTGTTAAACCAGCCCTGCTCAGAATAACAAATTCAATCAGCTCATTTTCCAGAATATATAAACAATTCTGTGAAATTAATCATTTTTTTCTAATCTTTCCTGTTCTAATGAAAAATTTAATTGCCCGATGTGCAGTTTATTTTAGCTCTAATTTGTTTATGTTGTCTTTTTGCATCTGCAAATCAAAATGAAACAATCAAAAGTAAAAGCCGAGGAATGAGGATATTTATAGCCGTCACAGCGTTTCGGTCCAGCAATTATTCAGCTCTCACTGGTGATTGATGGGTATTTTGGGTTTGTTGTCGAGCTCAGCAAAAGCTTTTAAATATTAATCTACATTATTGTAGCTAATTGCACTGAAGGCAAAAATGGGTTAACAAAGTCATTTATGAGGCAGTTTAGCCGGAGCGAGGTTTAGGAGAGACAGTTTGTCATTCTTCTGGCGAGGTAACAAATGATTGGCTTCTGGTCTATGGGGCTGTTATTGAGGCTAATGGCGTACTAAAAAATTGTCTCTTTCATGTACAAATTAATTGAATCCTTATGCATTTCACATCCGCCCTCCATGAACGTAGTGGTTTTAGAAAGTGTACAAGGCTCACATCCGCTTTTCTAGATTCGTTTCCTTGCCCTTTCAATTTTTCGTTGCTGAAGCAAGACACGGTCATAATCTGGTAAACAAGTAAGTATATTAAAATGAGACGATCCATGAGACAAAGTGAGAATGGAATTGTTTTTTTTCACTGGCAAAGTGTTTTCAGCAAAGAAAGAGGAAAGCTGCAATTTATTTAGTATTCAATGTACAGGCAGTCCCCGACTTACACTTCTCCGGCTTACATCTGTCCCCTAGCTACAAACGGAGGCATATGGGGCATGCTGGCACTTGCAGTTCCATGTTCCACATCAGCTGTGGAATGACAAGTGCCAGCATGCCACAGCAGCACATGAGGTGAAAATGAAGTGAAATCTTCTTAGCAGGGGCACATAAAGCAAAACAATTGTAAAAACCCTTCCCTGCACTACTTATAACTAAAAAAAAAAAAATTTCTGCTGAAGTTACATTTAATAAATATACCTGTTCAGACTTACATACAAAGTCCGTGTCCCGTTCATCACCCAGGGACTGCCTGTATTAACATTGTACATTAAAGAGGTCGTCTGGAGTAAGAAAAACTCTAAAAAGAATATTACCCTCGTCCATGGCATGTGCATGGTATCCAAAAAAGAAAAGAAAGATCCTCGGTGCTCACCAAAATCTGCAGATATGATTGAAGAGGTATCAGTCCCCCAAAGGAATTCCTATGATGCAAAGCAGGGAAACCCATTGGACCTCGGGTGTAGAGATGAGCGAACAGTAAAATGTTTGAGTTCAGTCGAACTTCGATTAGTAGTGGTGTTCGGTTCAAGGTTCGATTCAAGCTCAAATTTGAACCGCATTAGGGCATGTCCCCATGGCACAGAGCAAATACTGGTCAGATTATCCGACCAGTATTTGTTCTGCTTTGGGGCCGTGTACACAGCCGCATGGGGACGGCTGTTCTCCACAGTTAGCGGAGAAAAGCCCGTTCCCCATTGCATTGAAATGTTCATGTTCCGCCTGAAAACTGGGCAGAAGAATGAACATGTTCAACAGGGGCGTCGCTAGGCAGGATGATTCGGGGCACAAGCCCCGGACATTCCTGCCTGTGCCCCGAATATCACTCAGATCGTTGGGTTCCAGGTACTGTGTTCCTGAAGAGACGATTTATTTAACTATAAGTGAGTCCCGAGGACACACACATAGCCCGGGCCGTTTTCTCACAGTGGGAGGCAGGGAGGAGACTGTCGGATGGGGGGCGTTTGGGGGGAAAGGAGGGGCCACCTGTCACACACTCCTGATTGTCAGGACCCCATGTGCTGCAGCCGCGCTGAGCACAGGGTCCCGGCACAGTCAGGAAGTTCAGCAGCCACAGTGAGAGAGAGGCCCCCTGCTGTGCTCCCGGACCATCTCCTGCTGCACTGCATTCCTTATGGCTTCAGCAGCAGCTCCAGCAGGTGCCTATATCATGGAGGTCTCAAGTGAGTGAGTAGCCTCACTGTAGAGACCAGTGCTAGATAGTATTATAGAGTGAAACAACCTGAATGGGAACTGTACATGTGTGTGTACAAGTCTCTGTATACATGTGTATACATGTGTGCATGTGTATATGTGTCTCTGTATACATGTGTGTATACGTGTGTATGTGTGTATACATGTATGTATGTCTCTGTATACGTGTGTGTAACATGCATGTGTAAACTGTTTAGTTGTTACTTTTGGGTGCATACATGTTCTGTTTAATGTGTGATACTTTTGGTATGCATGGTATATATGTTATACGTGTTTGTATATGTATGTGTGTACTTAAATATGTAGTACTCTATAAAACACATACCCACAATATCCCCCCCATTCTTTCATAATAACATAACCTGCCTTTTGTGTCCCTTTAAGGGCCCCCCCCCACGGCAGTGGAAAAAAAGGGTCGGTTTGCCGGCCGGTTTTGTAAATTTTTTCAGCCGTCCCTCGGCCGCGGGGGGGGACGGCTTTTCCCCCGCGATGGGGGAAAAAACCCCTCCCGCCCCCCTTTGAACGCACATTTTCCGTCCAAAAACCCGGGACGGAAATTGCATGTTCTGTTTTTACCGCCGGACCGCGGCGACAAAACCGCCCGATGGAAAGCCCGTGCAGTGGGGAAGTGGGGGCTGTGCCGGGGGGGGGGGGACGTGGGGACTGCTGCACGGGTTTTCCTTGAGCACAATTTGCCATTTTTGGCCGGTTTTTCGGCGGTCTGAAAAAAGCAAAACCCGGGAGAAAACCCGTGCTGTCAGGACATGGCCTTAGACTTGTAAACTACAAATGATTATGAATTCTGAATAGAATTTTATACCATAATTTTTTAGGGGTTTCCTATGTTTTTAGCTGCTGCAGCCAGACTAAGGGATGTTAATGGGAATTGTGGGGCGCATTTCACCTGTATTTGCCTTTAATATACTAACAGTGCGCTACAATTACGGTAATTCATGCTCTCATAGAAGCTTGAAATTTTTGTCTCCCCCCAGCATACAATACGATCGTTTTGTTAACACAGCGTATAGCCCCCGTACCCGTGCGCACTGCTATCATACTGTTGAATACGTGCTCTCCAGGTGTAATTTTCAGAGCGCTCAGCCCCCTCCCTCCCCTTTTTTCTTTTCCCCCCTTTCACTCACTTATTTTTTTCGGTTCTGTGTGCCAGGGAATCAGCAGCAATCATAGCACTCGGGCTATGATTTTCCGTATTTTTTTGGCATATTTTGGGCAAATTACAGCACAGTTTCCCCACAAAAAACGATCGTATGTTCCCCCGTAATGTCGGGCCCTACTTGCGCTTTAATACACTACGTACAGGCCCACTTATGGTAACTCATAACTGTCACTATTTCTAGGATTTCCCGTTCTGGGGATAATAAATAAAGGGGGAGAGTTCAAGGGACCACGGCCACTGTTTTTTCGCGTAAAAATCTATGTTGCAGTTCACTGGGCGTGAAAAAGCCCTGTGAACCCCACCCTACTGGCAAAACGAACACAGGGCCCGGGGCCCCGGATGTTTTGGGACCCTAGCAACGCCCCTGATGTTCAATCTTTTTCAGACCGCCGGTGGTCTAAAAAACTGTCCGGTGGAAAATCTGTGCATTGGGGACCGCTGCACGGATTTTGCATAGAGGTCCATGCTAAAGTTTAAAAGACAGTTTACAGATCGCTTTTAAAATCGAAAACTGTCTGAAAAAACCAGCTGTGGGACATGCCCTTAAAATCAGGGGGGGGAAAAAAAATTTGGGGTTAAATTTTTATACTTATAAAGGGGAGGAGAAGTTGTAAATTTTCCATAATAACAGTAAAGTGCATAGTTTAAAAAATTGTTTTTTTTTATAATATATAAAATAAATATATATAAT